>CANTUT010000246.1:210000-446202 GCA_947687605.1 Reutealis trisperma | reverse complement strand
ATATATATATATTATATATATATATATATATATAATATATATATATATATATATATATATATATATATATATATATATATATATATATATATATATATATATATATATATATATATATATATATATATATATATATATATATATATATATATATATATATATATATATATATATATATATATATATATATATATATATATATATATATATATATATATATATATATATATATATATATATATATATATATATATATATATATATATATATATATATATATATATATATATATATATATATATATATATATATATATATATATATATATATATATATATATATATATATATATATATATATATATATATATATATATATATATATATATATATATATATATATATATATATATATATATATATATATATATATATATATATATATATATATATATATATATATATATATATATATATATATATATATATATATATATATATATATATATATATATATATATATATATATATATATATATATATATATATATATATATATATATATATATACCTCACTATATATATATATATATATATATATATATACTTATATATATATATATATATATATATATATATATATAAAGGAAAATCATTTTATTGAAAAAAGTAATAGTTAAAAGCTTCTTAAAGAAATATATATAAATATAATTATAAACTTTTCAAAATTTTTTAAAAATCCTATCTTTTAAAATTATTCTCTTAAAACCTTCTTAATAACCAATATAAGCAAACTTTTCTTATAATGAATTTAATTTCATAAATTACTTAAATTGAATTTAAAGAACCATATAAAATTTTAAAGCAAAATTTGGTTCATTCACTATATAAATCTGACTCAACAAATTCATGGGAATTATACTAATTTCAAATTTTATCAATTTAACACCAATAACATGCCTTTAATTTATAAAATTATAATTTCATTAAGCAGCATCATTTATATAAATATAGTTCATGAATATACAATATTATGTTCAAACAATTTCACAATGTATCAAATCCAACTTACTAATAATATAATATATAATTAAAAGAAAATCATGGATAATATTAATTCATCTCAAACAATCTCATAACCATTCTAATTTATTAAATTAACTATTAAAAAATATAAATACATGCAAAACAATCATTTTTTCGGGCAATTAAACTATCAAATTAAACCAATAAAAAGATGTTCAAAACTTACTGGAGTAGAATTCTCACAAACAAATTTCAAAATTGGAATGTACGCATGAAAATTAGCTCATTGGAATTTCCAATTCACTAGTGTTATGTGGGGTCCATTCACCGGTGACATGCCAGCCACTCATCAACGCCGAAGGTGGTCGATGGAGGCAGAAGATACATTAGCTTGTTCGTCTCATTGCTAAGAACTTAAAAATGCACACCACTCTCCCTCACTTTCCGCCATGTCACCCAAAAATACTAAGAAAAGTTTAGAATCTCATTTTTCAATCTCCTTCTCTGGTGGCGGATTGGTGACAAAATAGGTATCAAATTGAAGCTCTCAGTATAAGGATAAAATGAAACCATTTTCACCATATTTTGATACTTGAATCGCTATCAAAAGTTTAGGTTGCCAGAATTGCTTCAACACACGAGTGCTCTGTCACCTACCTTCAAAATGCGCCATCACCAATTCCATTGAGGTCACTAAAGCATGGGCTACAGGCTAGTGGTGGCGGTGTTGTTCACTGCCAGTGGAAAGTTGTTGCTCTCACCTCTCTCTCTCTCTCTCTCTCTGATTGGTTGGTGAGCAAAATGGACAACCTCTCCATTGGCTAATGCAGAAAATACATTAAAAAATTTCATTTCATTTCATTTTTTAATAACAATAATAATAATAGTAACTTCTATTAATTTAAGATAATTCTTTTATTGTAAAGAAAATTTATAATAACCAATTAAAATTTAATAAAGTATTTTCATGACTAAATAAATAAATAAATATTTTCTTTATATTAGTTCATGTATTCTAAAACTTTAAATTAAATTACAGTTAATAATATATACTCAAAATCATAAAAATTCAAAATTTTATAAAAATGAAAATTGAAAGTACAATTTAACAAATATAATTAAATAATATTATTTCTATACAAAATAAGATTTTCTAAAATAAATAAAAATTCAGGTTATTATGGCTCTGTTACAAATATTTTAAAAATATCCATGGTGATAAGATTCTTAATTGGCACAATAGACCATCGCCTTTGTTGTTATCCGTAATCAATATGCAATACTTATGATTATGAAAGTGGCAAATCTTAGGCTACTAGACATATGATGTCATAACAAGCAAATGGACACTCATAAAATGAGTAGATCGAACTGTAATATTAGATGATGATAACAAGGAATATTACTACTTATTAATAATTATCATCTATGTCATAATAGTATATACAATCTTTCGATCTAAGGTGATATGCTTATCTTATGCATAGGTGGTTAAGATTTATTACTACTTACATAGTCGAGCTAGCCACGCATAGGTATATGGCACATGATAGCCTAATTAGTTATATATGGAGATAGGTTGTCATCTAAGATGGGATTCATTGCCTCGAATAAGTGAGGATATAATCCTATGTTATTGGGTTATTCTTAATACCAAAGTTATTGGCTAGGATAATTAGATTTACTGAAAAGAGTTTCTACTAGGAATCCAATCATATTGAGAATTAGAACCAAGACGAGGTTATATGATCAAGGCACATTACATAATGTGTGACCCTATAAGAATTTGACTGAATCCATTACATAATAAGAGATAAGGGCCCACTGTCTAGCCTAGAATTTGTCAGGACAATTTTTGTGTGTCCTAAGTGAAAGTGAATATGTGCAATCCTTCATCTTTTCTGCATCAACATCATAAGGCCATATAAGGCTAACATCTCACAATATTAACATCAACATCAAGCTCCTATTTAACATAGAATCTCATCATCAAATAAGGAAAACTCTATTATCATTAGATCATAAAACAACAAAACAAGCAACAATGACATATTAATAAATACTTACAAACAAAAATCTATACTTTATTGTTGCAGAATCTAGAATACATAACATAGTACAATACAAAATAAAATACATACACAAATATATAAATAAATTCCATGGCTGCAGAAGAAGTGCAGGGACACAACAAAAAAATATTTCTTTTAGGCTTAATCTATAACAAAAATCAGCTTAGAATCCAATTATATACAAATCAGCAGCCATAGGTAATCCATATGCATGAAAATTCCAATTTTAAGTTGTAGGGTGAAAATCATGAGTTCTTTTGCTTTTTAGTATTTTCTGATCATTATATTAATATTTAGAAATATGATTTAAATCAATATTTTTTATCTAAATACAAAAATTAATTTATAGCACAATAGAATACAAATTGGTAGGCCCCTAAAGTGTTTATATATGAAAATTCCAATTTTGAGTTTTAGAGTTCACCTTTGGCGAAATTGTGTAGAGATGGTTGTGTTTTCAATGGAAAAATTGATTTCTCTTTCAAAAATTCACCTACACTGAATTTAATTAATAGAAATTAGTAAATACTCATTCCAAAATAATTTTTCCATGACTAGTTTCATAAAAATTAAATAGCAATTTGAAAGGAGAGAAAAACTTACGAAAACAATAACGAAATTGCAAGGTTTGAAGGCACCTTGCGAGTTTTGGTTGAGAGAATAATTTTGAGAGAATTTTTTGCTAGAAATATGAGGAATAATAAAATGGTTGCTGCTATTCTTAGGGCTGGCTGAAATTTTCTATTTATATTTAGGGTTTTGGGCAATTTCTAAGTTTACCCTTAATGATCTGGGTGAGGAGTGTTTTGGTGTAATGGGCTTTTAGGAAATTGGGCCTTTTATTTAAATTAATGGCTAATTATAGGTAATTAAAAATAAAATATTTTTCTCATTATTTTCATTAAAATTCCCCCTAAAACATTTATTTAAAAATATTTTAAAAATACTTACAAAAATTATTTTATGCCTAAAAATCACTTTTTGCATGAAAGTTCATTTTACGTGCAATAACTTATTTTATGCTCATGCACTTCATATAAATCACTTATTTTACCATAATAATTCATATTATGTATATTAAAACTAATCTAACATGCCACATACTCATCAATCATACCATACATCAATTTCCATATAAGCATATATTTTGACATAATAGCTCTAAATTCAAGAAATCAATCACGAAGCTCCTAGGGTAGGTGTGGGGTGTTACAGTCCAATAGAGAGTTGACAAGAATCCTTAAGAAGACATTCAATGGGTCTCAAAAAGATTAGATAGCCAAGCTTGATGACGCTCTATAGGATAATAGAATGGCTTATAAAACACCTATTGGTATATCACCATATAGGTTGGTTTATGGTAAAGCAAGTCACCTACAAGTAGAGTTGGAGCATCAAGCTTACTGGGCAATAAAATTGCTAAATTTTAATTTAAAGGTTGCTGGAGAAAAGAGGCTATTGGACTTGAATGAGTTAGAGGAGATTCGTCACTTAACTTAAGAGAATGCCAAGATTTACAAAGAGAAGACTATATCCTTAAAAAAGACTTCAAGGAAGGAGATTCTGTCCTATTTTTCAATTCAAGACTAAAAATTTTCTTAAGTAAGCTAAAATCAAGGTGGAGTGGACCATTTAAAATGGTTTGAGTCTTTCCTCATTATGTTTTATAGCTTGAGAATTCATAGAAGGAAACCTTCAAGGTCAATGGGCATCAATGCAAACTATATTATGGTGACCTTATGACTCGAGCAAGGGAATCAATCTCCCTTGTTGAAGTCCTTTAAAGACTGTATCCTTAACGTCCAACTAACATGACATTATAGAAGCATTTCTTGGGGGACAACCAAGTTATATTTTGTTGTTTCTTTGCTTGGATTTTGTTTTCTTGCTTTTAGTTAAGGTTTTTTGCTACTAATTGTTATCAATTTTTGACCTCTCATTCTTATTTAATGATTTTTTTTAGTTGTCTTCATGTTTCTTAATGGGTTTAGAGCATTAGTGGTCGTTCATAAAAGGTGCCCATCATCATGGGTTCAATAGGTGTCGTGCATACAATGAATTGGCATGCTAAGGAATGTCTGATAGTGTTGCAGTGACACAAGTCATCACGAGCATAATAGTGGGCTACGTCTGGCATAGTTACAAGTGCACCACATCTCGTGAGCATGACAACTACACAAATCTAAGACAACACACGTAGCAGTCCCTCTCTATTATTTTTCTTCTTCTTTTTCCTTTTAAATTCCTCTCTCTCTATCTCTCCACCCCTTTTTAAATTCATAACTCTTAAACTCTCAAATCTCTCCATAATTTCTTAAATCTCTTCTGCTAAACGTTAACCACCCCTAAATTCCTTTAAATAATCAAGAAATTCAAGGCTTTAAAGGTCAAAAGTGTGGCTAAGAAGGCTATCTCAATGAAGGGCAAAGCAAGAATGGAAGAGAGTCAAGTAAGTGATCTTGCCTTCAAATTTGGTGCTTCCTTTCCTATATTTAGTGTAGAAGAAGGCAAGAGGTATGTTTCCTTAACCAAATGTGCTATGCATCCTTATATGTATTTAGATGATCATGCCTTAGAAACAATTAAATTTGAAAGAAAAATTAGAACAATTATGTGCTAAACTTGGTTGGGGAAAGTTTATAGAAATGAAACATTCTATTTTGTGGAATTAACTCATGAATTTTTCACCACTTTGAAGTATTCAACTTCAAGTGAAAAAATTTTAGAGTGTAAGGAAAAGAATATAAAATTAACTATGATATTGTGTTGAGGGCTTTTGGATTTCCAAAAGGGGGTAGTACTGATTTTGTAAAAAAATTTGATGTTGATAAATTTTTGAAGAAATTGAGTGGTTTGGACAAATTTGATAGTCACAATGCATCAAATGGGTTAATTAGAGACCATGGTTACTTGATCTTGCATAAGTTTATGTGGTCATGCTATTTTTGGCAAATTAAAGAATAATAAGTGTCTACTAAGAAATTGTTCATGTAGTGGTGTTTGCATACAAATCACAAAATTTCCACCATATACTACATTTTTCAAAGTTTTTTATATATTGTAACATATCACAAAGCCATTATTGCTATAACCCATATTGTAACTAGACTTGTTTTGTACTTAAAAGTTCTTGATGATAATAGTCCAACTATGGAGGAAGTTTTACCATTGATGCTTTGATTTGGTCGAAAGTTATTGATATCGATCGGTGGGGGGTGTGTAATTGTGTTGTGATTGTGATTGTTTTTTTTTTTTTTTTTATGTGTGCTTTTGTTGTGTTTTGTTTGGGTTATTGTTAATGTTTGATTTGTGTGTTACATCATCATTCTTAATTGTAGTTCGATCATTGAACATCTTTTCAATCAAAATGAATTTATTTGTTACTTAATTGGCAACTTACTCTTTTAAACTATAAATGTACTCTCTTTTAGTAATTCCTTAAATTAGGAAGATTTATTAAAATGGATGATTAGTTTAAAAACTCTCACATTTAGATTATGTTTGTTTAGAAATTTTAAATGCATTAGTTAACCAATAATTTACCTTTCATAATTAAGTATAAATAGCTAAAGAGAACCAAAAGATTTTTTTTAATTGGGGATATGATATTGGAGAATTAATAGTAAAAGGGGGATTAGTTAATTAGTTTAATAAAAAATATAATAATTTATACAAGATGGAGTTTAAAACACATTTGCAAAAACAAGATGGAGCATCAAACGCACTAATTGAGTAAGATGAAGCATAAAGTGCACTTACAAAAGTGCGATGGAGTGTAAAATGCACTCATAAGAGAAAAAAATAAAAGAGAGAAAAATTTTTAAGTTAATAACTCCTTAATGTGCTTAAAGGCTTTGCAATCCTATTGATTCCCATTAGCATTTAATTATAATTGGTAATTTTTGGCAATTTATCTAGGTATAATCGGTAAATTTTAGGTTAATAATTTGTTTTATTTTTTATTTTTTTAAATATACTCTTTATGTCAGAATTCTTGGCCTAAGCATCCTTATTAATAAGTATTCTTGATTTTGGGAAACACTTCGGATTACATATTTAGACATTTAGAATATTGAGTGGTAAAGCAGGTAATGAATATTTTCATTGGGTTAAATGTGTCCAATGAGATTGTGAAACTTGCAAATGAAGATCTTAGAATTTTTGCATGTGGATAAGAAAAAGTTCAAGTGTGGGGGAATTTGATGTGTGCTTTAGAATCAATATTTTTAGGTAGTTTTCATTAGAAATTGCATGTGTTTAAGGTGTGTTTAGGTTTAATTTTGTTTCATATTTTGTATATGCATTTGAGAAAGGTTTTGAGGATTTTGTATGTTTAAAAGAGCTCTAAAGAGGTAAAGATAGAACAGAGAGCAAAAGGAGGGTAGTGCAGAATCGACAGCGGTCATGAAAACCTATAAAGTTGGAAGCTAGAATTCATCAAGACTGTGATGGGTGTCACACTGCTACAGGAAGATTAAATCCTATTCTGACTTTTAACTTTGAAATCCTAACTTTCTAACATAATTAGGAAAAGGAGGCAGCATTCCACTATAAATAGGATGTCAAAGGAAGGCTAAAAACAACTAGAAAGAGTAGGAAAAGAGAAAAAGACCTAGAAGGAGAATGAGGCAAGGAAAAACAAGATTGAAGGCTTAGCAGTGAAGATTTATAAATCTTAATTCCTTATTACCTCTAGACTTGTGTTTATGATTCTTTGTCTTCTTGGTACTTGATTTCTATTGCAACTATACTTAACTAATTCTTTAGTTAGGAATTAATGTGTTGAAGCACAATTTAGTTCAATTATTTATAAATCTAATTTTATGTGGTATGTGGTATTTGTTATGCATAATGCTTAATTTTGTTTGGCCAACAAAGTTGTGATTTGTGTTATGTTATGCATTGAGAGATGATAATGTAATAGACCTAAAAATACTTGTTTAATTACTAATTGATAAGAGATTATAGTTAGTAATCAGGTATCCTTAGGGTTCAATTAAAGCAAAATTTAAGCAATCAACAAATAGCTTAATGTTAACTATAATCAGGTATCCTTAGGGTTCAATTAAAGCGAAATTTAAGCAATCAACAAATAGCTTAATGCAATGAGAATTGGTTAAATTATTTTGAGAAAACTTGAATTTTGAATTAGTTTGTTAGATATTGAGAAAATTTGATCAATGCTATTAGATAACCTGAATCATATTATACTTAAATATTATAGGTAATTGATTGATTGAGTGTGGATAGATATTAATTCCTGACGATCAAATCTCCATTGTTTATCTCTTATAATTGCTTTCATTAAATTTAGCTGTTTTGTTTAGTTTAATAATTAGGATTAATTTATTTAGTTTTAAATTGTTAAGCCTTAAACAAAGAAAAGAAATAGTAGATAGGTGAATAAATATAGTCCTCATAGGAATGATACTCTGTTCACTCTATATTACTTGTGGACTCCATATACTTGCAGATTTTACCCAACAATTAACTAGTGGGACTATCGTACCATCTCTACATATCACACTAATCTTAGTAGGTGTCAAGTATAGCCAAATCATGAGAGTGTAAAATTAAAAGTTCACAGCTGCCCTCTTATTAGAATTGTTTTGTGCAAAAGACAATTTCGATGATAGTGAACTCGAGGATAAGGGATGGGAAAAAGAACCAAATGGATGTATAAGTAAGAGTTTAAACATATTTAGATGAAAGGCATGGTTAAATTTTATAGGTAAAGGAGGATGACAAAATAAACCACAGGGATGTTTAGGTGCTTATTTCCCAAACATTTATGGGTGGAGTTGATAGATTTTAAATAAAAGATATGAAAAAAAGGAACCACAGGATGCCTAGGTGATCATTAACTAACATTTATAGGTAGATTTTGATAGAAGGATGGAACAAAAAAGGAGAACCATAGGGATATCTAGACTAAAGGCTAGGTATTTATTGGTGAAAATAGATGATAAAATGAAGGAAAAAGAATAAACTACAAGGATATCTCAACTAGGGGCTAGATATTTATGAGTGAAAGTTCAAAGATGCTGAAAAAAGAAACCATAAGGATGTCTAAGTGATCGTTACTGGACATTTATGGGTAGAATATCCTAAGGTTATCCTAGGATGATATGATTTTGAAAGAGAAACCAAATCATATGCTAGGTTGATGATCCTAAGGTTGTCCTAGAATAATTGTAAAGAAGATTATTAATTCATATTTAAGGTATGGATCCTAAGGCTATCCTAGGATGATTCTGATTAAAAGAGATACCTAAATTAGATCTAAGAAATGGATCCTAAGGCTATCTTAGGATGGGTCTGATTATAAAAAAGATACCTAATTTAGATTTAAGGTATATATCCTAAGGCTATCTTAGGATAGGTTATATTAAAAGAGATACCTAATTTAGATTTAAGGTAAGGTTTAATGTTGGAGATGTCGAAGGTCCTAGTCTTAATTCAAGAACTTTGATTGATAATTTTTGAAATTGATGATTTTTCTTACTTCTAGAATTTGGATTTGATGTTCCATCTTGATTCATGATTAATGATTTGTCCATGATTAATGACTTATTTTAGTATAAAATGAATATAACAATACTAAGATTGAATAACTTGAACCTTTAAAGAATTAGTTTGATTAGAGAGTACTAATCTTTTAGGAGAAAGATGCTTCCATTCTAGAAAGGTGAATGACAGTGTTTTCATTATTTATTTTTTGGTTAATTGCTAATTTAGAGATGGAAAAGGTCATACTCGATTTAGGTCAAGTATGAGGCTAGTTAAGGTTTAGTTAATGGCTATCGATTCAGCCTTGGTTGAGGTCACTTAAGAAAGCTAGGTCAAGTATGGAATAGAACAAGCTAGTTAGCTTGAAGGCTTAATAAAGTTTGGCCTTTTGGTTTAGGATCGGACTGAACAGCTAAGTCAAGTTCAATTGTTTAAAATGATTGGATCATCTTGGAATGCTAGGTCAAATTTGGCCTTGGAGAAAATCAATTAAAGCTTAGTCTAGTTTGGCTATATAAGAAGTTAAATTAGAGGCTCGGTTAGGTTTAGACTAAAAGGCTTAATCAGGTTTAGATCAAAAGGCTTAGTTGGGTTTTTAGCCCTTGGCGAGATGAAGCTAGCTTGGTCATGTTTTACCTTAAGACTAGGTCAGAGAGATCAGGCTAGGAGGCTAAGCTTTGGAAGGAGGTAGAGTTGGGAGGCTAATCCTGGCTTAGAGGAAAGATCAAGCTAGGAAATCAATTTGGAAGGCTTAAAGATTTAGCCTTGGAGGAGATCATGGGCTTCATAGATGAAGGCTTTCTGGAAGTGGGCTTCATGGTAAAGGCTTTTTATTTTAGGCTTCATGGTGAAGGCTTCTTAGTTTGGATTTCATGGTGAAAGCTTCTTGGTTTGGGCTTCATGGTGAAGGCTTTTCGGCTTAGGCTTCATGATGAAGGCTCTCGAGCTTTCAGAATAGTTTGTTAGCTTAGGCTTTTCTATAAGGCTACTTTAAACCTTTTTTGAAGATGGTTGGCTTTAGCTTAGGTATAGTGCTAAAGGTTTTAGTCATAAAGAGACCTCAGGCTCATGGATAAGGGTTTGCCCTTTAACATGGTTATATCAATTTAAGAAGATTAAGCTGAAAATGGTTTACATGCCTTAAGAGACTTTGACCTTAGGGATCATGTGTTTTTTCCAAGAAGGCTCGATCCTTTCAAGGGTAATGAGATGTTCCCAAAGATTCATGGGATGGTAGTTGACTTGTTATAATCCTTTTTAAGTTTTTTTGGTATCACTAAGGATGCTTGAGCATAAAAGGATGGCATGATTTGCTAATGAGGTTAAAGATGGAATAGTATGCTTTCATGAAGTTTGGGAATTGTTTGAAGGTATGTTGGAGCTTCTAAAATAATTAGGAATGTTGTATGGTTTTGTTATTTATAGCTGGATTCATAGAAAAGAGCAAGTCAGGCTATTCTTATTATTTAAGATTAAAAAGACTCATAGAATGACACTTTATTGGTTTGAATGTAGATGACATACCGGCTAAAGGGAAGAGCCCTAAGGAGTGGCCAAAGAGCTAATGGAAAAAAAGATAACTTGAGAGATAGAGACATAATAGACTGATGATAAGCAATGTGGAAAATTATGTCTTACCTATTTGAGCTAAGAGATGGGATAGATTGACAAAATATAAGTTAGAGGACAAAGGATGACAAGCTTAAAAGATTTACCCCGAACATGGGACAATAATGGATTGATGGTGCAATTTTAGAGGATAAACCCCTAATGACGGAGGATGAATTTAAAAGACATTACACAAGATGTATCAACAGAAGATGATTTGACAAATTTGGAGGATGTGCCCTTAATAAAGGATAAGGGTTTGAGCTAAGGGATGATTTAAATAGGAAGGAAGATGAGAGTGAAGGAGCGATAACTAGGATGAGCTTTCTCTCTTTCTCTCTGTCTTTGTTAACTCTAACTTTTGCCAAAGCTACCCTTTTAGATTTTCAACCTAGCAAGCTTGAATTAATGAAATTTAGTATGAAATGGAAGAAAACATTCCACCATGATTTGTAATGCTAATTTTTTGCATGTTGAATGGCTTTGACCTTTAAATTTTAGTCTTTTTTGAATTTGTTACCCTTTTTTAAGGTGCGTTGTTTCATTACATAAAGTGCAATAGGTAAGTCCATTTGATTTGCTTTTCATGCTTCAATTATTTGATCACTTGACCTTTTTTGGATAGGAGTTGGGAAAGCGATTGTTAGTGGCACCTCAAATTCTAACCTGTGTTAGCTGTGGTGGATTTAATTGATTGTTCATTTCTCTCTTTTTTCTTCTTTATATTGGAATAAACAAGGAAGATAGGCAAATTAATGCACAAATAATGAAAAAAAATGGATATTTTATTATAAAAGGAAACTTTATTACAAGATATAGCTGATAAAAAATACACAAAAAAAAAAAGACGACGAACTCAGACTTAAATTTTGACTCAGACTTTGAGATTTGGACTTAGACTCATATTCAAACTTAGGATTCAATCTCAACTAAGCCAAGTTAGCTAGGCTTGAACTCCTCAATGTCATACCACTTGGCGCTAAGGTAAGGTAAGATTGAGTTGGCTTCAGGTTCTTCATCACCGTTTAGGCTGATGGTTGGGAATTTAGCCTGGAATAACATACTTTAGAGGTTATCTTCTATTCTCGATGCGATTATGACCAAAGCTTTAAAGCTATGCAGGTATTAAGTTAGCGAATGGGTTGGGTAGACTGGAAGTAGGTTCTTGATAAGGATGTCTATCTATTCTTATTTAGTTGGTTTGTTTACCATTTGAGTAGCTTTAGCCTTTTACCTTATAAGGAACATAGAGAAGGACTCATTTAGAAGTTCCTTCTTGGTTTCCAAGTCATGCCTAGTGACATCCATTTCACTATTGTAATAATAGTGCTTGACAAAAGCATGACAAATATCATCTTATATCCTTTTTTTGGCTCTAGTCTAGTGAAAAAAACCATCTCATAGTGGCACCGATTAGTGATTATTGGAACTGCCAAGCAAATAGCTCATTGCTAATTCCTAAAGGCTTCATTGCCCCCATATATATTTTCAAATGAGTTTTAGGGCAAGTGGTTCCATCAAAATTTTTCAATTTAGGCATTTTGAAATTGTGAGGAAGTTTGGCATTAGGGAACAAGGCTAAGTTATCCACACCAATGAAGTCATTGTGGTGTTGTGGTGCTTTAGGGTTTTTATGGTTTTCTTAATAGCTTCAAGTTTATCAATGAGCAATTTGGTGTCTAAATGAGAGAAAGCTTCCCCACCTTGAAAAGGATCTAAGAGAGAGGAAGAGTTAGAGTGGGTAGTGGTTCTTAGGGCTTGAGCATTTGTAGATTTCTCAAGAAAGGTCTAAATTGGATTATGGTTGAGGTTTGCTTGGTCAATCATTACTCAAACTTCCTCAATAATGAATTATCTTTATTCTTTGAATTGGCTAGTTGAGCAACTAGGACAACTAGAAAATGCTCTTGTTACTTCTTAATAAGGCTGGTCACAAGTATGGTAAGGGAAGCCATGTCAACTTAGTTGGTCATTAGTACTTTAAAGTAGAGTAAAAGCAACCCAATAAGTGAATGAGTAAGGATAGAAAAGGGGGTGGAAATATGGGCAAGCATACTCTGAGGGAAAAGGATTCCCTATAGATTGGTAGGCCGACTACTTTCGAGTTTAAGATATGATGGGCCAAGGATTTTAGGCTTAGGGCTCTGGAGCTTAGGTGTATAAGGCCAAAGGCATTGGGCTTTAAGGTGGTTATGTAGGTTTTTAGAGGTTAGAGTATATTAGGCAAAAGGTAGTGGACTTTAAGGTAATAGGTTGGTTTTTGGATAAGGAATGAGTTTTATGCGATGTTTTTGACACTAAGGTCACTAAGGTCATGAAGTGTCTAAGTTTTTAAGATAAGGACAAGGGATATGGGTTAAACTTTGGTTAGGTAGTGGAGTTTGAGAAAAAGGACTTGGGTTTCAAGGTTTGGATAAGAAGCAAATAAACCTAAGGACAGTTACTCACTCGATGCTACTCACTATCCATTGTCTTCTTGAAACTAGGTTTGGAGGCAAAGAGCCTATACACGTGATGCATGAACATCATTTTTGCATTAAAAATGCCAAACTTGGATTTAAACCACTTGTTAGTCCTCTTATTTCTTTTATTAAAAAGAAGGTATTCCCTAGTAGAGTCCCTAGTTATAAGGCCTTGCCCTAGTACTAGTTTGATCCGCTAAAAGGGATCAAACTGTTTATTTAAGCTAAGTCTTATAATGGAACCCTCAGTTTTAGATTGTTCGATTTTGAAACTTGATTTAGAGTCAGTACCTTAATTTTATTTTTATTTGAGAAAAAGTTAAGGGAAAACTAAATTAAATGACTCTAATTTATTTTGTCTCGAAGGAAAAGTGCACTAGTCCTCAATCATCAAAGAGAATTTAGGAATTAGGTTTTTTGTTCATCTTCGAAAGAATTAGGCAAGTTTAACATAAAATGGCTTAAAATAAATTTCATGAATAATTTATAAATACATGAACAATTTATAATACATGAACAACTAAATGTATGGCCATTCCTTCCATAATAAGGCAAAATAATAAAAGCAATAAAAGAGTTAAATTTACAATACAAACCAAATTAGGGGATAAGTTCCTTATGGGATTCTAGGAAAGTCACACATTTCCCAAACTAATCCTAAAACATTACAATTAAAAAAAGAACATAAAAAATCATAATGTATATGAAAAAAGTGAAGAGGGTGGGGGCGCGCGAAGGGAGATGTTATTTATTTTAGTTAGATTTGATGCTTAGAACAAGCATGCCAATGTATCTCTTCAAATGGGAATTAAAATCTACATAGGTCGCCTTCCTTGCGAAAGGGATTAGTTTTAGTCCTAGGCCTTTATCATATTTTGGTTCATTGATTAAAAGGATGGTTGAATTAATTAATTTAACTAATTTAATTGATTACTAAGTTGTTAATTAGGTCATACTTTAATTAACATGAATCAATTTAAAGTGATTAATTAGAGATATAGGGTAGAAGAGAAATAGGAAAGGCAAGGGACCTTGGAGTGAGAAGAGATCCCAAAGAGGGAAACAATAAAATAAATAAATAAAAGAAAATGAAAAGGGAAAGGAAACTTGCCTCGGACGGTAGGCAACGACTTGTCTTAGACATTTTTGCAGCAGCTTGCCTTGAACTGCGAGAAACTTTTGACTTGACGGGTCAGCTTAGAAAGTCACAACCCAACTAGTTTTGCAAAGCAAAGAGCATTAATAAAGCAAAAAAAAAAAATGAAGAAAACTCTAAACTAGAAAGCTCACTCCTTGGCGAATCAAAATTTAAACCAATTAGCGAGACCATCGTACAAGCTCTGCGTAGCACACTAATATTAGTCGATGTCAAGCTATGACCAGATCATAAAGGTGTAAAATTATGATGTAAATTATAATTTTTTTGGCATGTATAATTAATTATGATGTAAATTATAATTTATTGGCATGTATTTATTATTTTATAACTTAATTTATTTTACTTTTTATTTTTATTTTTATGTTTAAGGCAATAAAATTTAGTTTATATCTATTATTTACAGATTAAAATAAAATAAAAATTAAATTAAATTATGGTGTAATTTAAGTGAAAATTAATAATACAATAAAAATAAAAATGTTCAACCCAATATATAAATATTTACTAAAATTAAGAAAAATATAATTACATTATAAATAGAAAAAGAAGCAAAATATTATATGCCACCGATGAAGAATATTTCAATGTAAATATTATACCAAGAAGAAAATAAAATTAGGAAAAAAGAAAATTATGTGATTAATTATAAATATTAAAAGAGTAAGGAAAAATAAAAATGTCATCAAATAAGATATTGAAAATGCAAGAATTTCAATGAATATTGGAAATATTAGAGTTTATTTCTAATTAGGATTAAAATTATGATTAAATACAAACTATACAAAGAAGAAGAAAAAATAAATATGCCTTAAAAACAATAAATTTTAAATTCAAGAATTTCATAATTTACACAAAATATTCTTCTTTATTTTTAATTATGATTAAATAAAAATATAAAAAGATCAATAGAAAATAAATATGCCTTAAAATATGAAATTCAAAAATGCAAACATTTTATAATTTACCGAAAATATTAAATTTTATTTTTAACTATGATTAAATAAAAATATACAAAGATTAATAAAAAATAAATGTGCCTTAAAACAAGAAATTTTAAATGCAAGCATGTCATGATTTATCAAAAATTAAAAACTTCATTAAAATTATGATTAAATAAAAATATACAAAAATGAATAACAACTAAATATGCATTAAAATTAGAAATTTTTAAATCCAAGTATTTCATAAAATACCAAAAATTGAAAAGAAATATTTTAATTAGGAGCATAATTATAATTAGTAAAATATTTCATAATTTACCAACATTTTAATTCTCTATTATTGAAAATTTCTTATGCCATAAAAAAAAGAAATATTAAATTCAAACATTTCATAGTTTACCTGTCATGACCCGTTTATTAAGCCGTGACGGTCCTAAGGCATAAGAAGATATAAAGTTACCTAAACTCGTAGAACCCCACTTAACTTACACTCTTTTACCATTTATCATATAGGACCTTATCCCAATATCGTAACCTAATTACCTTTCCTTGTTGCCCATTACTTGTTTGTTATTTCCTTGTTGACTTATAACGCCATTCATAGACACAACTCATAATGCCATTCATAGACACAACTCATAAATTTCCCAAAGTTGTATTTCATATCATTAATCAAATGTTTATAGCTTCATATACTATTGTAATAGTAATTACAATATAATTTACAATACATGTAAACCCGGTAACATTTTTGTACTAAACCTTCATCTACCGTGCAGCTCTAAAATAATGGTCTTCATAGTCAAGAATCACGACACTTGAAACTAGCACAACAACTTCTAAGCGGAAGAATATGGCTTAGAATTTACCTTGTTGACTCGTCAACCTTGCCTAAAAAATTTAAACAACTAAAGAGTGAGACAAAGCTTAGTGAGTACATAATAATACAATATATATGGTAAGCACAAGGACCATTATCAAAAAGGGCTATGGCAATGGAATGATTTTAATCAATGTTTTTATTATGATTCAATTTCTCATTTGAGATGGAAACAATATCTTTAGCATAAATAATATTTTCTTAGAAATAGAATGTTTCCCATAAATATAAATTATAGAGTGGCGGCCTTAGCCTTGCTCACTCATAGGTATCACATTACGCAAGACTGATCAAGTCTTACGGTTAGACATCCCCCTTGACAGAGGTTGGGTACTCTCGCCCTACCTACAGGCTTATACTAGTGCACATGGTCTGATATATTTCTCCACATTATAAGGGTATTTCCACTTATGGATGGCTCTAATAGGAAAGTTCATATAAGATTCACGGTAAGGAATTCAATGATCACATTATGAATTCAACATGATAGGTTCACAATAATCAAATGTCATCAAGAAGCATCATATCAAATGCTCAATATTCAATGGCAATTCAAGCTTATTAAGGAATTGGAATATTTCAATGATTATGGTTTGACCAATAAAGGTTCAAAGAAAATGGCACAAAGTCATATTATATTATTAAGTACTCACCTTAGACTCCTTTGCTCCTATTTACGTTTAACTTTGATGCAAGTGGTGCTCCTCACGCACTTGGACAGTGTCCATGTCCTTGCCTTTAGATTCTACACATTTGCATTTCATTTATATGTCAATCACTTCCTTACTAAGACATTAGTGTAAATTTGGCTTAAACTTATTCATTGTAGTACTAACTTGTTACTTTTAAGGTCCTTACACACTGTACATATACTTATTACTAATTTTAACACTTTCCCTTAGTTATCTTTCAAATAGCCAAAAGTATTAACTTAAGGAAAGATAATTCCTTTCCTCCCAATTTCACATTTCAACTTTGAGTAAAATCAATTTAAATAATTTCTAATATTCAACAAACTTAATTTTACTTCCACCATCAAATTCCATAAATGAACCTAGTTCCTTAAACTTGGAAAAATTATTTCTATCAATTGAATTTTGAAATTGACATTATACGATTCATATTACACTATTCTTAGGCTTAATTCCCCGTTCAATTTTATGAATTTAAGTTCAATTCCTAAAACCTCCAATTTTTCCATAAACCCCAGAATTTGGGGAAAAACCATCAATTTCTCATCCAATCATCAAATAAGTTGTAGAAATGTGAATAACATAACATATATCATATATGATCATTCAATCATCCCAATCTACTATTAGAACACTAAGTTCCTCTTTTAACTAATTTTATGCCACTATGATTCCCAAATCTTGAATCAAGTTTCCAAAATTCATTTTAACACTTCTAAATCATTTTTCTTCATCTAAAGTAACCATAGATGTAATTAATTAGAATTTAGAATACTTCCTAAATTATTCACTAAGGTTGGCCGAATTCTTCTTATAGTATGGACGAGATTTCTATACAACCAAAATACTAAAATCAACCTTAGAACATAGAAAAGATAAGATGAACATTATTTCCCACCTTGGTTAGCTTTGATTTGCTAAGGTTCTTGTTGTAAGTAGTGTAAAGAGAGTTTCTTTCCTTTGTGTGAGATTTTGGTGTAGAGATAGACTAAATGTTGATCATAACATAAATTTTGCATATATATATATATATAATGGGTTGGATGATGAAGATTTGATCAAGCTCAATCTAACGGTTAAGATTTAACCTTGATGGATGGTTATGATTTGATCAAGTTGGATGGCTAGGATTTTATCTACAATGGTGATTTTCATCATATGGTTTTGGAAATAGCAAGAATGAATGTAGACTTTGGTGTGGATGAAGTGAGAATTCAAGTTGGAAAAGGAAATGGACTTAGTAAAAAATGGTGGTTTCCAAGTCAAAATTAATGGCTAGCTTTTCCAACATCAAACTTAACCTTGGTTAGCTATTTCTAACTCTAGTTAAGTGTATGTTTATCCATCCTTAGGCCTTATGGGCTAGCCATTCAATGGGCTTGGGATTTTGGAGGCCTATTAACAAATCCTTATATGCATATTTCAAGCTCGGTACTTAATACATTTTCCATTTCATTTCTTTCAATTTAATAAACATATTTTTACCTCCCAATATCACTACACACTCTAGACATTGCTATATAAATCTTATTCACTCTATAGTACACATTTCCTAGCCTTTCATTAGTATTGTTCATGTATGTAAGTCATATAGACTCACTTGGTCAAACTAAGTTTGACTTTTATTGTACTATTGCAACTTTGATTAAATTTAACTTCTCATATCACTATTATCATCTTCCAATCTCTTAGGAGATGTCAATGCCCATTCATCAGTACTTTAGATTCACATTTCAAATGAATTATTAATATAATCCCATTAAGTCAAACTCAGTTTGACTTCCATTTTATCATAAAAGTGCTTATTGAAATTGATTACATTTCTTACTCATTGTCACATTATTCATTTAGAATTCATCTCTTTTGATATTCTTATGGTTCTTAATTTGTTAGGAAGGCCTTGAATGGTATGGTATATGGATATTATAGTGTCATCGTTATTATTTATAGTTGGTTAGGGAAACCTTGGGTATTACATTACTAAAAATTAAAAACCTTTTAAATTTGATAGATGCAACATTTCAATTTGTTTATATGCTTCTTTTTTCATTTTGTTATATTGTAACTTGTATTTAATTGATGAATTTATATTATTTTTTGTATAGTTATTATTTATGTTAGTTTGCACATTAATTTATTATTAATTGTATTTTTGGATTTCTCATAATCAGAAGCCCAAAAATATAGTTAATTTAAAATTGTTAATAAAATTTAAGCATATTTATAGATACCTATTTGGTGTCCTTTTCATTAAATGATAAGAGGATATTGAATTGTCTAAAGTGTACAGTTTGGAGATTTCATTATCTATATAGCTTGTTGTATCATTCAATTTCATACTCTTGCTTTAAATTTTGGTATCATCTTCTATATGTTTTCTTAGTGCAAATTAAAAAAATGTCTTATTTCATGATATTTTTCAGTTTGTGCACTACAATAATATGACTTTTAAATATATCAGTAATAGTTATGTAGCAATGAGTTTCTAAATTGGTTAGTTTCTTACCCTATATGGTTGGAGATATAAGAAGGTTGAACTAGATATTGAAAATTAACGAAAATTAAAACCAACATGCATTGAAATTTTTTTTACTATGATTGAAATGCAATAATATCATGGAAAAAATTGATTCTTAATAATTGTAATTTTCTACTTAAAGTGTGTATTTAAATTTTGAAAATTATATAAAGACACCATTGTAATTTTTTTGTTTTAATTATTTGCTGTTACTCTTATATTTTTGTATGTGGTTCCATATAATATATCATATGCAAAATATTTATACCATACATAATAGGTGTCAAAGAGTGTATCAAGAACTAGAGATGATGCTATTACAGGAGGTCGGGGTTGCGGATGGTGTACTGTTGGGGTACACCTCCAGTAAGTTAACTACCTATATATCGATCTCCACCTCCATCCACTTTTTCTGCATCTCCACCCTTTGCCACTTTTACACCTACATTGTAATACAAAAGGATTTCATGGCTTATTCTAGCCATTAATGATGTTATAAGACTAGATCTTTAAATATTAGCATAATATGGAAATGATAGGGGATCAATTAGGAACCTTGTGACACCATTTGAAATGTTGGTCTAGTTTATGATATTATTATGACTAATTGTGCTCTAATGAATTGAATAGAGTTCATATGATAACTAATGAGGCATATGAGAAGTTACAGAATACAAATTAGAAAGTCAAAGTGAAAGGAAAGAAAGAAAGTTAAAAGATAATTTTATAAGTATGTTAATAGGCTTATGGGATTGTTAATGGGCCTTGGAACATCAAAGGCCCAAGCCCAATAAGAGTGGCCAACCCATAGGCCCAATATTGAATAAACATAAAAAAAAAATTAATTTAGAATAATTGGCCCAAGATAAATAAAATTTGATGTTGTAGAGATAGCCAAAAAAATTGACCAAGTCAAATCACTTAAGCAAATTGAAATCTCATCCTCCTTGCATAAGAGTCTAGGTACATTTTTAGCATTTCTATACCAACATGATGATCATCATCAACTTAGATGAAATCTTAGCCATCCAACTTCATCAAATCATAACCATTCATTGAGATAAAATTCTAACTACTGAATTAAGCTTGATCAAATCCTCACCATTCAACCTATCATATATATATATATATATATATATATATATATATATATATATATATATATATATATATATATGTAAATTTATGTTATGTACATCATTTTGCCTATCTCTACACCAAAAACTTTACATTAACAAAAGAAAACTCTCTCTGTACCAATATCAACAAAGAACTCAACAAAATCAAAGTTACCCAAGATAAGAAATCAAGTTCATCTTTTCTTTTCTTTGTTTTAAATATGATTTTGGTATTTTAGTTGTATAAATTCCTCGCACTCTATATATATATATTTTTTCCATATAGGGATATGCATATATGAGATGTAGTTTTGGATGTTCTTAGATGAAATATGGAAATTTGACTTGAAAATTAAAGGATTAGTGTTAAGATAAGTAAAGAAACCATGAAAATCACCTAAGTGCTAGCAAGGGGAGTTTCGGTCAACATAAAGGAATTGTCAAGGAAGTGTTATAAATTCTAATTGAAAGTATCTAAAGTTATAAAGTTATTTTAGATGGAGAAAAATGATTTAAAAGTAACAAAATGAATTATGGGAACCTGGTTCAAGACTTAAGATCATAATGGCATAAACATGGTAAAAAGAGGGACTTAGTGTTCTAATGCTTGATTTTGATATTTTAATGACCATATAGGTTCTTTGTTATGTTAATTTCATATTTATATAATTAATTTGAAGATTTGGTAAGGAATTATAGGTTTTCCCCAAATTTGCCCTAAGTGGGACAAGTTAGGGTTTTTATGAATCAAAGTGATTTAATTCCAAATAATTAGTGGGAATTGATTGCCTGGGTGTTAATTTGATGAATCTATGATCAATTTAAAGTTTGGAAGGAAAATTGATGGTTTTTCCCAAATTTTATGGTTTATGGATTAATTTAGGGATTCTGATATTTAAACTTGAATTCATGAAATTGAACGAGGAATTAAGCTTAGAAATAAGAATATGTATAAATATAGTGTTATTAATATACATTCATTGTGAGTTGAAATAATAAAGCAAGTATAGGATAGATAAGTTATGATTAGTAACATTATTAGTTTCTAATTGATATGTATTTAAAATAACATAGATGTAAAATCTCAAGGCAAGGGCAAGGACATTGCTTAAGACCACGATGTAACACTAATAGGAGCAAAGGAGTTCAAGGTGAGTACTTAATAATATGATGTAATTGTGCCATATTTGTTTGCAACCATTGTTTAAACTACCACCTTTTGACGTACACTTTGATTTGATGTTGAATATAAGTTGCCCATTGATTATTGAACCTTTGGAATTTCATATTCTTCTTGTATGGCATTTGACCATTATGATCCACCTATATTGGTTCTACATTGTGACCAATGATAAGAAGCATTGATTCTATTTTCCACTAAATTCCTATTGATAGCTATTGTAAAGCAGAAATCCCCTCTAGTGTGAGGAAATACATCATAACTTATGTACTTGTTATAAGCTTGTGGGTAGGGCGAGAGTATCCAACCTCTATTAGGGAGAATGCCTAACCATAAGACCTGATCAATTTTGTGTAGTGTGATATATGCGAGTGAGTAATGCTTAGGCCACCACTCATTAACATTTATGAGTGGGAAGCTTTCCACTTCCAAGACATTACCATTTCTACTAAAATATATTCTTAATTTAAAATGATCAATGTTGAATCTACCAAAATGATAATCTCTGAAATTCCCTTATATTATGTTATATTATTATATATTCACTGAGGTTATCTCATTCCATAGTTGTTTAAAATTTTTTAGGTTGTAAATTCTGAGCTGTGCTTCTCTACCTAGGAATTACTATGCTAAATTTTCGTGTTTTGAGTTCTTATTTATGTACTTTGAAGACAATCGATCTAGAGCTCTATGGTATTTGAAGGTTTAGTACTGACATGTACTGAATTGAAAAGTGTTGTAATCTAATAGTAGTAATTGACATATATAAATATATATATATATATATATATATATATATATATATATATATATATATATATATATATATATATATATATATATATATATATATATATATATATATATATATATATATATATATATATATATATATATATATATATATGGTAGAGTGTAGGAAATGTATGGAAGGTATTTGTTAATTTTTAAAATAGAAATTCTAAGCAATGGTTATAAAATGGCATTAATGTGTAATAGCTATAAGTAAATAGATAAAGCAATAATGGAAAATGTTAAAGATTTATTGGGTTCTGATCTTGGGATATGATATAATATGGTATATGCTAAGTAATGATAAGTTTAACGGGGGTTCTATTGGTTTAGGTGATCTTATTTCTCCCTAAGCTCTAGGACCGTCACATCCTAGAAATTGGGTCGTGATAGAGTTGGTATCAAAGCCAAAGGTTTAGGTCTTATTTAGACTTATTAACTGTAGGATCTTTAGATTAAACCATTAAACATAGCATTTATTATCATTATTGAATTGCATTGTTAAGATAGATTTGTGTTAATGTTGTATATTAGGTTATTACTTCATCTTTGTGACCTATGTGTGCATTATTATATTGTTGTATTATATTGCATGATTATGGAATGTAGATGCCACAAATTAGTAACCCTATTAGAGAAAGAGGACTATCAGATGCTATTTTGATTGCTCTGTTTGAACCTGAAGAGATGGATCTAGAGGAGGATTTTGATCCAGTTTGGGTAGTGAGAATGAAAGCGCAGTGAAAGCACACTATGAAGAGGCAATCAAGAAGCTTCATGTATTAAGAGAAAAAAATGTGAAGTTTGAGAAGAATTATTCAAGATTTGAAATAGGAATCAACTCCAATTAGCCATATGCATCAAAACCTGAGGGTAGAACCAATCCCACCTCTATGAGACATAATACTAGGATTTCCTGAACATTTATGTGTAACCTCTAGTAAACTAGATCATTTAGAGAAAAGATGCCCTATTAGGAAATGTATTGATATGATCCAAGAAAATTTCTAGATGGATTTTATTCATGCAAGATCATTAAAAGGAATTAGAATGGATGTTTGAGAAAGACTATGCAATTTCATTTTTATTAAGCCCAAATTTAATTAATTTAATTTAGTTTATATGTCTTTGGGTGGCCTATGTTATGTATTAAGCACAAGACTTGTTTGGATAAATTTATTTTCATGTTTTCATTAGTTTTTGGGCCTCTTTTGTATTAATGTCATGACCCACTTATTAAGCCATAATGGTCCCAGGGCATAAGGAGACATAAAGTCACCTAAACCCATAGAACCCCATATAACTTATATTCCTTTACCATTCATCATGTTGAACCTTATCCCGAGATCAAAACCTGATTACCTTTCCTTATAACCCATTGCTAGTTTATAATCTTACATATTACCAATTGCTTACTTACTAATACAATTTACATACTCAACTCGTAAAATCTCTAGATTTGCATTTCATGTCATTATCCGAAGGTTCATAACTCAATATATTATTGTAATAGTAATTACAATACAATTCCAATACATGTAACCCAATGATATTTTAGTGCTAGCCTTCAGTAACCATGGAGCTCTAAAGTCTTCATATGTAACAACCCACATCTACCCTAGGAGTTTTCATGACAAATTGCTTGAATTTAGAGTTATTGCGATAAAATATGTGGTTTTATGGAAATTCATATGTGACGTGATTTATGAGTTTGGGGCATATTGGATTAATTGTAATATGTCTAATATGAATTATTATTATGAAATAAATGATTTGAATAAAATGAATTAGCATGAAATAATTTATTTTTTGTACAATGAATTTCATGCAAAAAGACGATTTTTAAGCATAAAAATAATTTTATGAGTATTTTAAAATAATTTTTAAATAAATATTTTGGGGAAAATTTTATAGAAAATAATAAGAAAATTATTTTATTTTTAATTACCTATAATCAACCCTAAATTAATTAAAAAGTCCAAATACCCAAAAGCCCACTACACTAAAACACTCCTAACCTAGCTCATTAAGGGTAATCTTGGAAATTTCATCCAAAACCCTAATATTTAACCTAAATTTCAGCCAGCCCTTCATTCTAGCAGCTACCATTCTGTTATTTCATTATTTTGGGAGAAAAATTCTCTCAAAATATTTCTCTCTACTGAAATTCATAAAAATCCTTTCAAACTTTCGATTTCGCAACTGTTTCATAAGTTTTTATTTTCCTTTCAATTTGCTATTTAATTTTCATGAAACTAATCTTGGAAAAATTATTTTGAACTAAATATTTACTAATTTTTACTAATAAAATTTGGGCTAGGTGATTTCTTGAGAGAAAAATCAATTTTTCTACTGAAAGCACTAACCTCTCTACGCGATTTCTCCAAAGGTGATTCCTACGACTCAAAATTGAAATTTTCATGCATAAACACTACCCAGGGGGGAGATTTTTACATGCTGTTGTTTTAAATTGATTTTTGATGTGTTTATATGAAAAATATTGGATTAAATAATATTTTTACATATTACTATAATGACCAAAAAGTTTCAGAAAACAAGGAAATTCAAGGTTTTTGTTTTAGAACTTGAAAGTTGGAAAATTCTATGGTTATATATACATGTGGCTGCCAATTTGTGTATGATGGAGTTCTAAAATAATGTTTGTTTTATTTGGATGAAAAATAATGATTTAAATAATGTGTTTACATATTACTATAATTAACAAAAAGCGCGAAAAGCTAGAAAACTCATGATTTTCACTCTAAACCTAAACTTGGAATTTTCATTTATAAAAAGCATCCATGGCTGCTGATTTGTGTATATTGATGTTCTAAACTAATATTTGTTGTGATTGAATGAAAAATAACGGTTTAAACGACATGTTTACATATTACTGTAATGATCGAAAAGTACTAGAAATAAGAAAAGTTTATGGTTTTCACCCTAACATCTAAAGTTAGAAAATTTTCATGCATATGGATTTATATATGCACCGATTCCTATGGATTAATATTCTAAAATGATTCTTTTTTTGATTACATGAAAAATCTTAGTTCAAACCTGTGAGGCCTCGCTCGAGCACTCGGTCTAATTTGTTAGAGGGAATCGAAAATGCCCATTTGGGAAAAATATCATGATTGGAACTCGCTATGAGTTCAGAAAATTTGTATTTTGTAAATTGTTATTTATAAAAGGAGTCACCACTTCAATTTTATTTATTTTAGTTGAGAAAATTAAAGGAAAAATCCAATTTAATTGACTCCAAAATTATACCATATATCCCAAAGAAAAGCACTAATCCTCGAATGACCAAAGAGGGTTTGGGGACTAGGTTTTGGTTAAAACAATACAAAAAATTAGTTTGGCTTAAATACAAAATAGCTTTTATAAAAAGGAAGTTTTTATGTATGTATGAATAGATATAATATGATGCATGAAACAATATTACTTGTACAATGCCTAGCAACATGAAATAATGACAATTACAAAGCAGAAAAGTAAAGAAAAGCTACTTAAAACTATTACAAGTCAAAATGTCAAAATCAAGGGATCTTTCCTTTAGCCCTTATGGGTTCTAGGAAATGCATACATTCCCTAAATATAATCTAAATAATTGAAACAAGAAGGAGAGTATTAAAACAATTATAAAAGAATTAAAATTTTTATTTTTATTTAAGAAAAGTAATTTCAATCCTAAACTAGGTGAATAAGGTGATAGAGAAAAAGTTGTTAATTTTAGTGAAGTTGAATACCTTAGAGATGGCAAGCTTGCGTATCCCTTTAAATGGGAATCAAACCCTATGCAGTTCTTCCTTCTTGCGAAGAAGGGGTTTTTAAGTCATTGCCTTAGTTATCATGTTTTGATTGGTTTTAAAGGGATTAGGGATTTGTTAATTAGATCATATTTTAATTAGCAAAAATTTAGATCATTTTAGATTTAGATCTTGAAATTGAAATTGAAAAGGGAAAAGAAAAAACTTTTACCTTTGGCTTCCATCGGCGAGGAACGTAGGGAACGAGCTTAGCACCAAATCTAAGTTCCACCTTGGCCTAGGGATATCACAAGTACTCCTTTTTGAAGAAGGACTCTTGAATAGCACAAACTCTTCTTAAAAGGACTTAGATCACACCTTTGCTTAATTACCACGAATTCCCTTTAAAAGAAATAACTTGAGTTGCACCTTTTCTTGATTAGCAAGCTTAGAGATAGGGTTTTGGGTGATTAGGAGGCTTATGAATGGGGTTTTGGAATGATTAGGAAGCTTATGAATAAGGTTTTATATGAGGCAGGACGTTTTAGAATGAGATTTTAGAGATTTGGAGGGTTAGAAAGAGGGTTTTGAGGATTAGAAAGCTTAGGAATAGGGTTTAGAAAGCTTTAAGGAGAGTATAGAAGCATATAATTGTGTCTTTTAGCTGTTAGGAGGTGCCAGGTATTTATAGAAGGAGTTTGGGTCTAAAAATTCATAGTTTTCGTATAGGATTCTAAAAGGGGCACGGTGCGGTAAGTGAGGTGTCGCCTGTGATAACCATAGAGCCCTTTGTGGTTACTATAGGGCTGGCTGCAGTAGCCAATTGGCTACTACAAGGACCTCTATGATAATCATAGAGGCGGTTGTGGTAACTATAGCCCACGGGCTGCCGCAGTTCATTTTTTAACCCGTTGTTATCCGTCTTTGATCCGATTTGAGCCCTTTATGATTCTATGCATTCGTGATCAAATGTCTGTCATTTAGAAGTGCAAATAGAGGGTTCACAAAACCATATTTCTACATATTACTGTAATAGACGGAAAGTATGAAAAGTAAGAAAAAATTAGTTTTCCCTTTAATGGAGCATTCAGACTACCAAGGGATTTTTATCCCAATGTCTATAATTTTATGTGATGTATTTTAATGATTATTGACATATATGTTTGTATGATAAATGATTAAATTGCATGTTAGTTGAAGGGATGACCTTAGACAAGCCTAAAGGCAATGTGGCATACTTGAGGTATCTTAACCTTATGTTGTGATTAATATGTGAATGTGATTAGAATATGAGGAAGTAGGTTGTATGATGAGTTAATATTGAATTAATGATTATGAAGAGACTAATAGAAAGAATTGGTCATATGAGATAAGCACGATGCTTGAAAGGTTATTGGTTAAGTTGACATATGTGGAAGTGTTAAGTGTGCTAAGATGATTGTTAAAGTGAATTAATATTAAGATAATGATATTGTGTTGACCTTAGGAAGGTATTGATGTGATTATAATGTGTTTTCATATAGCCCTATAAATTCTAAGTTTACAAGACTTTTAAAGTCAATATGTTATGTGCAAGTAATGAAGTGCACTTATATGTGCAACTCTAAGTGTATGTAAATGTTATATGTGCATGGGGTAGTTATGGGATAGGATAGCATCATGATTAAATAAATACTAAGTATTGAATTAAATATTATGTTAGAGCTTGAAGAGCTTTAGAGGTTCAAAAGGACTATATGTACTAGGATCGAAGGAACTATAAGGTGAGTAAACACTGTATTTATGCTACAAGCATGAGTAACAATATGTTTTGTTACAAATATGTGATATCATGTTATATGAGCCTTTGACATTCTTGAAACCCAAGTCTTTTCCATTCTAAAATGAAATTCTATGATTTCCTTGTTAAGCTTAGGTTGCTAAAGAACAATTGGTCCAAACCATTTTTGTTTATCCAATGATATTTTCTTTGTGATTATTGCCTTAACTTATATTCTTTCTAGAACTACACTATTCTTTTATCTTTTATTCAAAATAATAAACTGCTATTGTTATTGGGATATATGTTATTGTTGGCTTAAATGTTATTGTTATATGTGATTAACATTAGCTCTTGCTATGGTACCTTTAACCCTTTTTATGTAGAAATCCTCATACCGATGCGAGAAATCATCAGCTTTTTGCTCCTTATACCGATGTAAGTAATCATCGGCTATGTGTTTGAGTGATTATGGCAATAGCCTTCATTCTATGTGTTATGTGTTCGATGGTAATAGCCTTTAATCTGTGTGTTCGAATGATTATGGTAGTAGCCTTCACTGTATGTGTTATATGTTATAAGTGTGATTTCTACAAACCTTTCTAAAATTACAAACTATAAATCATGAACTATAAGTTATAAGCTATGAGCCCTTTCTAAGAGATATGTGTTATTATATAAGCCCTATTGTTTACTCATTGAGATCATCTATCTCACCCCTTCTTCCTTATGTGGTTCCAGGTGAGCAAATGTGAGGAGGTAAGATGATGGCTCAAGCATTCTACTTCGCTTGGGGATTCCTTATTCAAGATAATTAGTTTAATATGTTATGAAGAGTTATCCTTAGATGCTTTAGGAATATTTATTTTTGGATGTTTATTTTGAAATGTTATCTTTTGAGGTTTTAATTGGATTCTAAATATTATTTCCTATGGATTATGTTTAAAGTATATTTTAACTATGCTCCCGCAACTTAAGATTTTCAAAAAAAAAAAATAAATAAAGGGTTTATTTAAGTTTGTGAAAGAGGTTTTGGTACAATCCTAGGTAGTGTTTTTATAAGTATAAGTATAAGTGGGTTCTACGGGCGTAGGTGACCTTATGTCTCCCCATGTTCTAGGACCGTCATATCTCTAAAGTTGGGATGTGACATCATAGTCAAGAATCACAACACTTGAAATTAGCAGAGCAACTTCCAAGTAAAAGAATGGGGCTTGGAATTTACCTTGCTAACTCATCAATCTTACTTGAAAAATTTAAACAACCAGGGAATGAAACGAAGCTTAGTGAGTACATAATAATACAATATATTGGGAGTATAATGATCATTATCAAAATGGGCTCATTATAGCGATGGAGCAATGTTAATCAAAATTGTCTTCATGGATCAATTCTCATTTAAGATAGGAATAATATCTTTAGCAGAAATAGTAATTTCTTAGAAGCGGAATGCTTCCTACCCATATGAATTAAAGAGTGGTGGCCTAAGCCTTGCTCACTCACATGCATCACATTATGCAAGATTGATCAGGTCTTATAGTTAGGTGTTCCCCCTTAACAGATGTTGGGTACTCTCGCCCTACTCACAGGCTTATACCACGTGTCTAAGGTCTGGTGTATTTCCTCACATAGAGGATTTCTGCTTATTCATGGGTATCAATGAAAGACATATCCAAGGTTTACAATAGGAATTCAATGGAAAATAGTTTGGAATATTAATCATTCTCATCATTGAACACAACATGGGATCAATGTAAGAGGCTTATCATGGTCAAATATCATATAAGGATAATATGGATTTCCAAAGGGCTTAACAATCAATAAGCAAACACATATCAACTGTCATTTCCAGTACATGTAAAGGATGGTAATTCAAGCAATGGTTGCAAGTAATAAGGCATAATTACATCATAATATTAAGTACTCACCTTGGACTCCTTTTCTCCTATTTATGTTTAACTTTGATGCTAGTGGTGCTTCTTGCACTCTTAGACAATATCCTTATCTTTGTATTTAGATTCTATACATTCACATTTTAATTACACATTAATCATTTCTTTATTATGTCATTAGTTTAAATTTATCTTAACTTGTTTATTGTAGTACTAACTTGTTACTTTTAAGGCCAAGACACACTATACATACACTTGTTACTAATTTTAACACTGACTTTTAATTATCTTTCAAATAGCCAAAAGTATTCACTTAAGGAAAGATAATTCCTTTCCTTCCAATTTCACATTTCAACTTTGAAAAAATCAATTTAAACAATTTCTAATATTCAATGGCATTAATTTTACTTCCACCGTCCAACTCCCTAAATGAACCTAGTTGATTAAATTCGGAGAAAATCATTTCTATCAAGTGAATTTCAAAATTAACATTATACAAATCATATTAGACCATTCTTAAACTTAATTCCCCCTTCAATTTCATGAATTCAAGTACAATACTCAAAATCCCCAATTTTACCATAAATCCTAGAATTTGGGAAGAATAATTAATTTCTCATCCAATCTTTAACTTGATCATAGAATCATGAAATTAGCATGTTACAAAGCTTATATCATCAATTAAACATGGAAACAAATTATTAGATCTTGAACTTCTTCTTTTAACCTAAGTTATGTCTTCAAAATTTCAAATGTTGAAATAAGTTTCTATAATCCAATTTGACACTTCCAATCCATAATTCTCCATCCCAGATAACCTTAAATATCATCAAATAAAATTTAGAATACTTCCTTCACAATTTCATTAAAGTGGTTGAAACTTTCTCTATGCTCCCTTAGGTGAGCTTCATGATTTTCTTGCTTATTTTCACTTGTTAAACTTTGTGTTCCCAATTCCAAATTTCATATTTAATCAAAGGATATATAAACCAAATATTTCTTAGCTACACTTTCTTTTGGATGAATTGAATAAATGGAAGAAAAGAAAGTTTCTTGTAACTATAACACTAAAGTTATGTTTAGAACATATAAATGAAGAGATGAGCATGAACTCTTACCTTGGGAAGCCTTGTTTTGAATTCCATGGTGGTGGCACAAAATTTAAAGTGTCTTTCTCTATTAGGATTTGTTTTTGTGATAGGTTTTGCAAAAATGAAGAAAATTGCACATCTTTTTATTTATATATGAAAGATGGATGGTGATGATTTAATCACACTTAATCCAATGGTTAGGATTTAATCAAAATGAATGGTTATGATTTAATAAAGTGAATGGATAGGATCTCATCTAGGTTGATGATATTCATCATATGGTATGGGAAAAGCAAAAATATATCTAGACTTTTTTGTAGGAAGGATGAGAATTCAAGTTACTTAAGGATTATGACTTGGTCAATTTTTTATGGCTTCTTAGTCAAATTTTGTGGCTAGCAACTCCTACACCCATTGAACCATGGTTGGCTATTTCTAACTCTAGTTAAGGCTTGTACTCATCCATTTATGGGCCTTATGGGCTAGCCATTTAATAGGCATGGGCCTTTGGGGTCCAAAAGCCCATTAACAAATCCATATGTATACATTTCGAACTTAGTAACTTAGCAAATTTTTCATTTCATTTTTTTTTTGCTTTAGTATACATATTTATACCTTCTATTATCACTACACACTATAGATATTGCTAGATAAATTCTATACACATTTACTAGCCCTTTAATACTATTATTCAGGTATGTACATCATGCAGGCTCATTGGGTCAAACTAAGTTTGACTTCTATTGTACCAATGTAACATTAATTAAAATTAACTTCTCATGTCACTATTATTATCTTCCAATGACTTAGGAGATGCTAATACCCATTCACTAGCACTTTAGATTCACATTTCAAATAAATTATTAACATAGTCATATTAAGTCAAACTCGATTTGACTTTTATTTTCTCATAAAAGCGCTTATCAAAATTGATTACCTTCTTTACTCATTGTCACATTATTCATTAAATTCACTTCTTATGATGTTCTTAGGGTTCTTGATGTGTTAAGAAGGCCTTGAATAGCACAATATATGAACATTATGGCACCTCCATTGCTAACTCTAATAGGTTAGGGAAACCTTGGGTATTACAATTAGCCTAAGGCCCAATATGAATTTTAACTTATTTTTCTATTGTAGAAGTTTATTTTCTTATTTAAGAAGGACTCCTATTCAAATCCTTGATTAGGAAGGATTTTTAGTCTAGTTCTATTTCTTCTTCTTATTTAGGAAGGATTCTTGATTAGGAAGAATTCCTAGTCTTGATTACCTATATAAACTCAAGCATTCTTTGTAATAAGGTAGCTCGAGTTATTTGATTAATAAAATTCCTTTGAGTTTTCTCTCAAGTTTAATTCTTAATTGAATCTTTTAAACTTATCAAAAGATTTTCTCTTTTGTGGCCTTGGAACTTATCAAAGATTCATACTTTTGTGGCGTTCAAATCAAATTATACTAAGGTGCCTAACTAGAAGTTGGTTTTGTGTCAAGGTTTCTAGTTTCAAATATGGTTTGGCTTTCCTGGGAGTCATTTCCAAGCGTATTATTGTTTGGTCTCAAGGTAGGTCACTTGAGGTTCGCATTAGTTTAGTATTAGAGCTCTGGCTCTACATCAGGTTTTTGTATCCTATTCATTATTTATGTCTCATTTTCTTTATCTTTTGTTTCATTTTCTTATTTCTACATCTTTCCATTTGATTTTGTTTCTTTTCATTTGTTTCCATTTAAATTTATCTTATCAAATTAGGTCATAACTTATCTTTTTCTTACTTAAATATTAAATTCAAAATTAAAAAAAAATCCCAACTTTAGTTTCTTGTATTTGTTTTATTCAAAACTTGCTTCCAAATGTGTCTACTCGATTCCATTGTCCTTATTTCTTGTTTGGTTAAAAATCAATTGTTTACATCATAAAAAAAAAAATTGAGTCTTACCTTTAGAATTCTTGTAGTTGTATTCTCTTCAAATCATTTTGTTTGAAATTTTGTTCTTCCTTATTTCTCTTCAATTCACAATTGTTGCTTGTTTCTTTATTTTTTGTAATCTGTAATTTTTTGGTGTTGAAAAAAAAAACCCATACAATTTCAGTGAAAACAAATACGAGTGAACTTGAGAGACAAATTTACTTGAGTGAAACATGTGAGGGAGTGAGGTGAGAGAAATTTGCTTTACTAATGTAATAACCCACATCTATCCTAGGAATTTTCGTGACAAATTGCTTGAATTTAGAGTTGTTGTAACAAAATATGTTATTTTATGAAAACTCATGTGTGATGTGATTTATAAGTATATGGAATGTTATATTAATTTTAAAATGCCTAATATATAATAATTTATATGAAGTGCATTAGCATGAAATAATTTATTTTACATAAAATGAATTTTCATGCAAAAAGGCAATTTTTAAGCGTAAAATAATTTAATGAGTATTTTTAAAATATTTTTTTAAATAAATGTTTTGGGGGAAGTTTTAATGAAAATAATAAGAAAAATATTTTATTTTTAATTACCTATAATCAGCCCACAAATTAAATAAAAAACCCAAATCCCCAAAAGCTTACTACACTAAAATACTTATAACCTAGCTCGTTAAGGGTAATCTTAGAAATTGCCTAAAACCCTAACTATATAAAGTGGATTTAGGCCAGCTCTTGCTTCCAGCAGCCACCATTATATTATTTCTTTATTTTGGCAAAAAAAAACTCTCAAAATTATTCTCTCTACCAAAATTCACAAAATACCTTCAAACCTTGCGATTTCTTGACCATATTCGTAAGTTTTTTTCTCATTTCAATTTATTATTTGATTTCTATGAAACTAATCATGAAAAAATTATTTTGAACTGAGTATTTATTAATTTCTATTGATTTAATTTAGTTTAGGTGAATTTTTGAAAGAGAAATTAATTTCTCTACCAAAAATACCAATTTTTCTATATAAATCCTTCAAAGGTGAATCCTACGACTCAAAATTTGAAATTTTCATTCATAAACTCATCAAGGGGGGCAATTTTTACATGTTTGTATTCTAAATGGATTTTGGATGTGTTTAGATGAAAACTATCAAACTAAATCATATTTTTACATATTATTGTAATGACCGAAAAGTTTTGAAAAACAAGAAAATTCGTGGTTTTTGTCCTAGAACTTAAAAGTTAGAAAATTTCATAATTTTATATTGGTATGGCTACCGATTTGTGTATGATGGAATTCTAAATTGATTTTTCTTATGGTTGGATGGAAAATAATAATTTAAATCATATGTTTACATATTACTGTACCAGTACTGGAAATAAGAAAACTCATGATTTTTCATCCTAAAACCTAAAATTGAAATTTTCATGCATATTATACCATTGGGTGCCAATTCCTATGGTTTAATGTTCTAAAATGATTTTTCTTATGTTTACATGAAAAATCTTGGTACAAACCATATTTTTGCATATTGCTGGAATAAATGGAAAGTACGAAAAGTGAGAAAAAAAATCATGTTTGTTCTTGATTGAGCAAGTCGACCTACATTGGGAATTCAATCCCAATCTCTATAATTTTTATGCAATGTATTTTAATAATTATTGATATTTTAATAATTATTGACATGTATATATGAATGATAAATGATTAAATGGCAAGTTGATTGAAGGAATGACCCTAGACAAGTCTAGAGGCAATTTGGTATTCTTAGAGTATCTTAACCCTATGTTGTTATTAATATGTGAATGTGATTAAGTAATATGGAAATAGGTTTTATGATGAGTTAATAATGAATTAATGGTCTTGAATTGATGAAGGGATTGATTGTATGAATTGATCATAAGAGATAGGCATGACACGTGAAGGGCTATGATATATATGGAAGTGTTAAGTATATTGATTATGAGATATTTTGTTTGACTTTAGAAAAGTCATAGTATGAGTTATAATGTGATTACATGCAGGCCTATAAAGGCAAAGTATGCAGGACTATAAATGTTAACATGTTATGTGTAAGTAATGAGTGTATTTCTAAGTGCAACTCCAAGTGTATGTGAATGTTATATGTGCATGGGGTAGTATGGAATAGGATAGCATGATGTTAAATAAATACTAAGTAGTGAATTAATTATTATGTTAGAGCTTAAGGAGTATTAGAGGTTTAAAGGTTGTGCTAGGAGCAAAGGAACCACAAGGTGAGTAAACATTATATTCATGTTATAAGTGCAAGTGATTTTGTCATGGGAATCTTTGAGACTCTTGCAACCCAAGTCTTTTCCTACTTTCAATTATAATTATGTGATTTCTTTATTAAGCTTGGGTTACCAATTGACAATTGGTCCAAAGCCATTAATGTTTATTCAATGATATGAAAGACCCTTTGTAATTGTTACTTTACCTACTTTCTTTCTGGAACTACACTACTATTGCATCTACTTTTCAAAAAGTTAAACTACTATTACTATAGTGATACTTATTATTATTGCCTAAAGTGCTATTATCATATGTAATTACCATTAGCTCTAACTATGGTATCTCTAACCTTTCATATAAGAATCTTTGCGTCGATGCAGGTAATGATCAAAACCTATGCACACAGTCTTAACCAGATGGATAGAGGTAGTGTATCCACCTTAGCTAGAAGGGGTGGTTCTAGCCATTAAGCCTGATAAGTTTTATGACTTTATAAGTTATGGGTTGGGAGTTGGAAATTGTTATGAAGCCACCTCTCCCTAGAGTGAATGAGCTAACATAGTCATTTACTCTTTATAAGTGATAAGTGTTACAAGTGTGATTTCTGCAAACCTGCTAAAATGAAAACCTTGCTAAATTGCAAACTTTGATTCATGGATTGCAAATCATGAACTATATGTTATAAGCTATAGGTTTCCTTTTTTTAAAAGAATATATATTATTATATGTGCCATATTGTTTACTCATTAAGATCATCTATCTCACCTTTTTTTTCTCTTGTGTGGTTCCAAGTGAGCAATATGAGGAGGCAAAGTGATGGCTCAAGCATTCTACTTCGCTTGGGGAATTCCTTGTCAAAGTTATAATAATACCATACTACAATGAATCCTTAGACGCTCCAGGAGTTATTATGGGAACTTTATTTTAGAATATTATGTTGGAGAATTTACTTGGAGTTATATTATTTTTTTCCTATGAACTATATTAAAGTATATTTTTAACTTCCACAACTTAAGGTTTTTCCTTTACAAAAAGATTTTATTAAGTTAATGCATGAGGTTTGGTATGATCCTAGGCAATGATTGTATGTTCATGAGTGGGTTCTACAAGTATGGGTGACCTTATATCTCCTCATGTTCTAGGACCATCATGTCTTTGAAATTGGGATGTGACAACTAACCTTTGTTCATATTCACTATGAGTAGTTCAAAAGAAAATCCATATGATGAAATAGATCAATTCCAAGCCATAGCCGAGATGCTTCAAGCTATAGAAAAAAGAAGTAATGAAAGAATGGATCGATTAAAAGCTTCTGCCATAAGGGGGCAGACACCTAATGCTCCTAATCAAGGTGGGCAATATCAAACAAGAGTTCAAAAAGATGATGAAAATGAATAAAAAAAAAAAGGAGGGCATGACCATCATATGAGGAGATGTTAATGAAAATTAAAGTTGAGCATGAAAGAAAAATTACATCAATGGAGGAGATGAAGAAGAACGATGAAGAGGTTGAATATATAATATGTTATCCTATCTAAGTCACTTATGAATATGATTGGGTGGATGCAAATAATGAAGAAATCAACTATTTTATAAAAGTTACTGATAAAGATTCTTTGCTACCTATAGAGGTCGACAAAGTTATTGATCATGAAGAAATTCCAACACTCAACACTCATCAAGAAATCATAGAGGAAGAAGAAGTTATGATTCAATTAGAAGTACATGAAGTTGAAGAAGAAAAAGAGATTGGTTTTGTTTTCAATAGCCAAGAAATTGCTTCTGAGTTATTTCCTATTCCTAACATGGATTATGTGATTCCTAATAATTTCTTTGTTGTTTCTCTAACCAAATTTCATATTTGTTCCACACCATCAATAAGGAAAGATGGAAGATTTGCTTATTAATTCTTCTACTTCATCACTTCAAAACTCGAGGTCGAGTTTTCTCTAACAAGGAGGGAATGATACGACCCAAGAAAATTTCTAGATGGATTTTATTCATGTAAGATCATTACAAGGAATTTGAATGGATGTTTGAGAAAGACTATGCAATTTCATTTTTATAAAGCCTGAATTTAATAAATTTAATTTAGTTTATGTGTTTTTGAGTGGCCTATGTTATATATTAAGGCCAAGACTTGTTTGGATAAGTTTATTTTCATGTTTTAATTAGTTTTAGGCCTCTTCTATATTAACCTAAGGCCCAATACAAATTTTAGCTTATTTTCTATTTTAGAAGTTTTATTTTCTTATTTAAGAATGATTCCCACTCGAATCCTTGATTAGGAAGAATTTCTAGCCTAATTCTATTTCTTTTTCTTATATAGGAAAGATTCTTAATTAAGAAGAATTCCTAATCTTGAGTGCCTATATAAACTCAAGCATTCTTATAATAAGGTAGTTAGAGTTATTTGATTAATAAAATTCCTTTGAGTTTTCTTTCAAGTTTAATTCTTGTTTGAATCTCTTGAACTTATCAAAAAATTTTATCTTTTGTGGTGTTCATGAAAGAATATTAGGCGCAAATTAAGCGAAAGCAACACAGTGGGTGAAATTTCAAATAATTTAAAATTCACTTTCACCCAAATGGGTCTAATAATCATTCAAGCAATCTACTAATTAGTGTGTAAAACACATAAAAAAGAAAGAAGATCCAGTGGTAATCAAATTACCTCATGAAGCCTATGAACTTTAATCTTATTTCCTCTCATAAAGCTCCCTGAATGTTGAGCCTCTAGATTGTCCACACCAAGCTCCACCTCCAAGGCTCACTTTGATTTGCTTAGATGTTCTTTATTCTCTCTCTTGGTAGCCCAATTGAATACAAGATTATAATAACTCACACCCACCCTAGGAATTTTCGTGAGAATTTGCTTGACATGGAATTATTAAGATTATGTGCTTTTATGGAAATTTATGTACTATATGATTGATGAGTATGTGGTATATTAAATTAATTTTAATATGCATGATATGGGTTATTATTGTGAAATAAATAATTTATATGAAGTGCATTAGTATAAAATAAATTATTTTACATAAAATGAATTTTCATGAAAAAAGGCTATTTTTAAGCATAAAATAATTTTATGAGTATTTTAAAATAATTTTTAAATAAATGTTTTGGGGGAAATTTTAAAGAAAATAATAAGAAAAATATTTTTATTTTAATTACCTATAATCAGCCTAAAATTAATTAAAAAGCCCAAATAACCAAAAGTCCACTACACCAAAACACTCATAACCTAACTCATTAAGGGTAATCTTGGAAATTGCCCAAAACCCTAGATATATTATATGAATTTCGGCTAGCCCTTCATTCTAACATCAACCATTCTGTTATTTCATTATTTTGACAAAATAAAGCTAAAGACAATTTGGTATACATAAGGTATCTTAACCTTATGTTGTGATTGCAATGTGAATGTGATTGAGTAATATGAAACTAGGTTTTATGATGAGTCAAAAATGAATTTATGATCATGAATTTATGAGGAGATTAATTGAATGAAATGGGCATAAGAGAGAAGCATGACACTTAAAAGGCTATTGATAAGTGTGAACCCTTAATTTTACATCATCATCATCCAACCACAGTCTTATCACTTGCTGAGTTTAACGTGTTACACGGAGCCATTATGATGGTCTCGCTAACCGGTTAGCAGGCAAGGCTTCAAGAGCAACGCCCTTGAAAGAAAATTTTTTTAGCCTTTAATTACATTGCTACTAGACATTCAAATATCCTAAACTCCAAACCACCAACCAATCTCTAAAAAAAAAAAAGGCACCACATTGCCGCCCAGAGGCCCCTTAGGTGGCACGAGCCCCACTGCCCACCTGCAGTTCCCAAAATACCCCCCAATCTAATTTTTTAGTTTTTTTCTAGCTCTACCCTTCTAGTCTTTTCACTTTTCCATTTCCCAAACTACCCTCACTCACTTTTCCTATAAATAACCCCCTCCATATTTCATTCCAACACCCCCTCCATCTTTCATTCCAACACCTCCTCCAAAGTTGATATAAATGGTTATCTATCAACTTTTCTTCTACTTTTCTGTTCAATCACTCTCTAATTAATTAATTAATCTTTTTAATTAATTAATTACCTTACCCTAACCAAGTTAATTAATCTTTTTAACTAACTAAAACTCTTTTTTTATTAAAATTAATCACTCAATTAATTAATTAATCTTTTTAATTAATTAATTAATCACTTTTTTCCAAAACCAAATTAATCATTTTTCTCATCACCTTTTATCCACATTAATTAATTAATCTTTTTAATTAATTAATTCATCCACCCTATTCATCATATTAATTAATTAATTAATCATTTTAATTAATTAATTAATCCTCCAAAATTAACCATTTTCTTAACTCACCTCTTATCCAAATTAATTAATTAATCTTTTTAATTAATTAATCCACTCACCATTTTCATCATATTAATTAGTTAATTAATCATTTTAATTAATTAATTAATCTTCCAATCAATCTAATCACCCGGTCCCAATAAAACGAAACTTCGGTCCGGTAAAACCCTCTACCTGCCAAAAGTAAAGGTATCAGTCTTCTTTCTTCACTCTCAATACACTCAAACCAAAATCAATCTAATCAATTCCTAAACCCCTTCACTTAATCGTGGAATGAACTACGTGGGTTTTGATCCCCATCCAACGGGGTACGTAAGCACGTTTGGAATCTAAATCCAAACCTCAAATCCAAATCTCTATCAATCTCTTTTTCCCTTTTTAATTTGTGGATATTTATTTTAATTTTCACCTTGCACTCATGTCATATTCATACATCTTATTCACAAATTATCATCTTATCATATTTTTCATTCATGAAATCAAATTTTCAAAGTCAAATTAAACTTAAGAGCCAAATTTTGATTATTTAAAACTAAAAACCTAGTCCCCGAACTTAACCTGCTTCGAGACTAGTGATTTTATCTATAGGCAAATTAAAGTAGAAAATTAACAAATTGGAGTCAAATTGGGTTTTTCTTTAGTTTTCCCATTCAAAAATAAATTAGGGTGGTGACTCCCAAAATCATTTTCAAAATCAACCAAATCTGAACCTGAGAGTATCATCATGAGTTTAAACCCAAATGAGCATCCTAGTTCCCTCTAGCAGACTGAGTCGGTGCTCAAGCAAGGCCTCACAGCTGGCGACTCTACTGGGGACTAGTTGCCACCTTTTTTAAAAAATAAAAGGAAAATCAGAGGATTACTATTTGGTTAAGGAAAATTTTTTCAAAAATAATCTCCATTTGGCTCATTAAATATAATTTGACTTTCATGCATCACTTTACATAATAAAGGCTCCTTGCCAAAACCTTAACTTTAGGAAAACTTTTGGATGGTGAGTAGCATTGGCTTGATAACTCTCTTTGAGTATGTTGGGAGATAGTGAAAGCATTCCCCCCCGCGATGAATCCCCAATCATTTCGATGGTGTAATAAGCAATCAGTACTGTTGGACCTACGCAAGGCTCCTTGCATCACATGTGGTTAGGTATATCGATGCTCTAGTGGGATGGGGACCCTTAAATCAAACCACCTTTTGCCTTTGTACATATAGCTACCCTAGCCTTTGACATTAGGTTCCATATACCGTAATAATTGATATTCTTGCACGTTCATAAAACCTTTTTCAGCATGCATCACATCATGATTATGCATACATAACATGAGAAGCTCAACAAAGTAAACCCTCAAACACCTCAAATACCCAAACCAGTGGTCTGTTACCTAAAACACTTCACACACTCACCTTGTCAAAATGTAAACCCGGTGACCAACCATATGGAGGGAATCCTTTTCCCAATACACCTTCACATTCATGCCATTTTAATTCTATATTCTTACCCTTCTTTCTGTCTATTTTCTATTTAAAGGTACCAATGGCCAGTACCCTCAACTTTGATGCCATGAGCGCTTTCTTCACTAGCCTCCTTAAGAAACAAGAGGAAACTTTTCAAGTTGCACTCACCACCGCTCTTCAGACCCAAGCTGAAACTTTCACCAATGCTCTCAATGCCCAATCTACCAACTTTACTAATGCCCTCAACTCCCAACACCAGTCCATCATTAATGAGGTCAAGGAAATGACCTATGCCACTGTCACTCCCCCTCCTGCTCATATTGAGCCTGCATCTGCCTAAGCCAGGACTAGCCATGCCCCTACTTTTACTCCTTCCATTAATGATCTCATCAATAAAAGGAAAGCACTTGAAACTCCAACCTCTCCTATTATGGACTTAAACACAACCACTCCCTCTCCCACTACGAATTCTTTTTAAAGTAGAGATTTCTTTAGCTTTCTCGATACTAAGAAATTGATGGAGAAAATTGAGGCCATGGAGAGAACACTCAAAAACATCAAAAAGCACAAAGACATAATAGATGTCGACTCTTTAGCCCTCTTCCCAAATGCACAAGTTCCACCAAAATTTAATATGTCGATCATGGATAAGTTTAATGGCACCACGTGTCCCAAAACTCATATGTATATGGATGCCATGAGACCTTTTGATATGGACGATGAGCTCCTTGCTCAATTATGCCAATAGTCCCTAACTGGAGCTGCTATTAAGTGGTTACTAGATCTCGACAAGAATCATAAGAAAACTTGGGATGATATATGCAATGCTTTATCAAGCAATACCACTATAACATCTAGTTAGATGTCACCCGACAAGATTTGGAAACCACCAAACAAGGGCCAAGAGAATCCTTCACCGCATTCATTACAAGGTGGAGGACAAAAGTGGCTTAAATTATGAACCATCCATCTGAAGTAGAGCAAATTGACATCATTGTCAAGAACCTCCTCCCCCAGTACCAGATGCATTTACAAACACAGTACCTCCCCAACTTCAAAGCTCTCATTGCCACCACCACCAAGATTGGGGATTTGATTTAATCAGGATGAATCAAGGATGAATCCTTTAGGTATCACAAGAACACTAACTACAACACTAACACCACCCAAAAGAGGTAAATGTTGTGTCCTGTCACCAGCCGATGAAGTTAGAAATAAGGAGGACTTTCTCTTAGCTAGGTATGCCCCTTAGCATCATTTACAAGAAAGCCTTAGAGGCTAATCTGGTTAAGCCTTTAGAACCACGACCCCCTCCAAACCCTTTGCCTAAGGGTTGTAATGATAATGAGCGCTGTGATTATCATCAAGGGCTAGAGCATAAAATTAATGCGTGTAAGGCTTTAAAGATCAAAAATCAAGACCTTATTGATAGCAGAGACATCATTGCTCCTAAACCCAAAGTCTAGCAACACCATCAATCCTTTCTGAACCACCGAGCTCACTCAACCGTCTCAAGCCCCGCCCAATAACTGGTATTTTAAGAAGAGTGCCACCACTGCTACCTCTATCCAAGTCCTCTGAGCCTATGTTTGAGTTGTTTGAGTTCATGTCTAAGTCACCTGAATCAGAGTCTTTTGAGTTTATTTCCATTAAATCTTTCTTTGAATTTGAGTTTGTCAGGTCTTGCCCTTCAAAGTCTGTATTTTGCCTTATAGGCTTATCCTTTAATGTACTCATGATGGGACTTTTATCAAAAATAAAAAGTTTCAACTTTCTGATTTGCTTTAATTCATTTTTAAATGGGACATCCCAAAAAAAAAGGAACAAAAAATACAAAAATGTGAAAAGGCAAAAGGATTAATTAATTATAACACAAAGGAAAAGAATAAAAAATACATATATTGCATTTGCATAGCAGAAGCTCATGAGTTGTTTTGTACAAGATGAAGACATGATTCAAGCATCACATTTTGTAAGATCCTGACTTACAACAAGCCTATCGAGGAGAAGCTATAAAAAATGAAGATGATACAAGAAGATCATATCTGACAGAGGCACTATCTTCATGAATGTGGACGAAAGTGAATTCTCCCATCCTAGCAACCTCAATCAGCTGAAATGATACATTATCCGAAGATAACATCTGCATTTCATTTTTGTTTCTCATGCATATGTAATCAGAACTATGTGGACCTGATTCTCCCTAAAAGAAATAATTGACAGAAAAGTGATGTAAGGGATATGTAGGCAGTCCGACTCAGGTGCGATCCAAATCATAATACAAAATATTTTCTTGCATCGCATTCTCATTCTCTTTGTGCCTAGTACATCATTCACTTAATTCTTTTGCCTAAACCAAAAAAAAAAAAAAAGAGAGAGAGAGAGGAAAAAGAAGAATGCTTGTTAAGCTAAAAACCTGAAAGGGCGGCTTTGTCACATCCCAAGAGATATGATAGTTCTAGAACATAGGGAGACATAAGGTCACTCAAGCTTGTAGAACCCACTTACACATATACAAATCATACCTAAGATCATACCAAACCTCATACAATAACTCATTTAAAACATTAAATGAATACCTTTAATTGCTGAAGACTATAATTAGACATTTCACATCAAATCCATAAGGAAAATAATATTCATACCATTTGGAAACTTAAAAAAATAATACATCTCAAAATAAGCATCAATCAATATTCCCGGAGCATCTAATGACAACACTTCATAACATGGTATTATTAATAACTTTGACAAGGAATCTCCAAGCGGAGTAGAATGTTTGAGCCATCACCTTGCCTCCTCACACTTGCTCACCTGGAACCACACAAGGAAAAGGGGTGAGATAGATGATCTCAATGAGTAAACAATATAGCTCATACATTAACACATCTTCCTTTGAAAAGGAAACACATAGCTTATACACATAGCTCATGATTTATAATTCATGAATCAAGTTGCAATTTAGCAAAGGTTCAATTTAGCAAGGTTGCAGAAATCACACATATAACACATAGTGAGTGAAGGCTATTGCTCTATCACTCGAACATATAGAGGAGAGGTGGCCTTATACCAAATTCCAACTCCTATCACATAGAAGGCATGAAACTGGCTAGAACTGCCCCGTTCTAACTAAAGTGGATACAATACCTCTATCCATTGGGTTAAAACCATGTGCACAAGTTTCGATGATTACCCGCATCAGCTCGAGGATTCTACATAAAGTGTTAATGGTACCATAGCTAAAGCTAATGGTAATCACATATGTCAATAACATTTAAGGCAACAATCACATATTTCATAATGGCAATATCAGTTTAACTTATTAAACCAAAGATACAAGAACAGTGTAGTTCTATAAAGAATATAAGTTAAGGTAATAAACACAAGGAATTTTCATTAGATAAATAAAAAATGGTTTTTAGAATAATTATTCTTTGGCAACCCAAGCTTTATAAAGAAATCACTTAATCATATTTTAGGATAGAAAAAACTTGGATTTCAAGATCACAAAGGCTCATATAATAAGATATCATATTCTTGTAATATAACATAATATTGCTCACACTTATAGCATGAACACAGCATTTACTCACCTTGTGGTTCCTTTACTTCTAGTATACGTAGCCCTTTTGAACTTCTAAAGCTCCTCAAACTCTAACATAATATTTAATTTAATACTTAGTGTTTATTTAATCATGATGCTCCTATCCCATAACTACCCCATGCAAATATAACGTTCACATACACTTAGAGTTGTACATAGAAGTGTACTCATCACTTGCACATCACATGTTGACTTTAAAAGTCTTACACACTTAGCCCTTATAGGCCCAAATGAAAATACATTACAACCATGTTAATACCTTTCTAAGGTCATCATAATATCATTATCTTAATATCAATTCACTTTAACAATCATCTTACTACACTTAATACCTCCATACATATCAACTTAACAAATAACCTTTCAAGTATCATGTTTATCTCTTATGACCCATTCATTCAATCAATCACTTCATTAACTCAAGACCATTTATTCATCATCAAGTCATAATAACATCTAGTTCCATATTTCCCCATCACATTCAAATTCAAATCACAATATAAGATTAAGATACCTTAAGTATACCTTAAGTATACCAAAGTGCCTTTAAACTTATCTAGGGTCATTCCTTCAACTAACATGCAATTTTATCATTTATTATACATACATACATATCAATAATCATCAAAATAAATTGCATAAAAATTATAGACATTGGGATAAAAATCTCATAGTAGGCCGAATGCATTATCAAAGGGAAAACTGAATTTTTCTTACTTTTCACACTTTCTGTCTATTACAGTAATATGTAAAAACATGGTTTAAACCAAGATTTTTCATGTAAACACAACAAAAATCATTTTGGAATATTGATTCACATGAATCAGTCACATATGGTATTTCTCATACATGAAAATTCAATTTTTGGTTTCTAGGGTATGAAACCATGAGTTTTCTTGTTTTCGGTATTTTCTGGTCATTATAATAATATGTAAATAGATGGTTTAAACCATTATTTTTCATTCAATCATAGCAAATATTAGTTTAGAACATCTTCATGCATGATTCGGCAGCCATAGGTAAGACTTATACAAAAAAATTCTAAGTTTTAAGACTTAGGTGAAAATCATGAGTTTTCGCACTTTTCGTTCATTACAGCAATATGCAAACACATTATTTAAATCATTATTTTTCATCTAAACAAAACAAATATCATATTAAAATCCATTCACACACAAATCAGCAGCCACATATTAAATTAATAATAGAATTTTCTAACTTGTAAGTTCTAGAACAAAAATCTTGAATTCCTGTGTTTTCTGAAACTTTTTTGTCATTACAGAAATATGCAAAAATATAATTTAATCAAATATTTTTCATCAAAACAAATCAAAAATTAGTTTAGAAACCAATAACGCACAAATTTCCCCCCTTTAGTGATGTTTATACATAAAAATTGTGATTTTAAGTTATAAGATTCACCTTTGGAGAAATCTCACGGAAAGATTTGTGTTTTCAGTAGAGAATAAATTTTCTCTCCCAAGAACTCACCCAAACAGAATTAAATCTATAAAAATTAGTAAAATAGTTCAAAATAATTTTCTCATTATTTATTTCATAGAAATCAGTTTAGGAATTGAAAGAGAAGAAAAACTTACGATTACGATCAAGAAATCGCAAAACTGAAAGGTGTTTTCTTAATTTCGGTAGAGAGAAATAATTTGAGAGAATTTTTCAGTCAAGATATAAAAAATTAGAGTGATGGCTGCTGGTCATTAGGGCTGGCCAAATTTTACATTATTATATATAGGGTTTTGGGCAATTTCCACTAATACCCTTAATGAGCTAGGTTAGGAAGGTTTTAGTATAGTGAGCTTTTGGGTATTTGGGCTTTTTATTTAAATTTAGGGCTCATTATAATTAACAAAAGTAAAAATATTTTTCTTATTATTTTCATTAAAATTTCCCCTAAAATATTTATTTAAAAATTATTTTAAAATACTCATAAAATTATTTTATGCTTAAAAATTGCCTTTATGCATGAAAATTCATTTTATTTAAAATAATTTATTTTTTGCAAATACACTTCATGTAAATTATTTATTTCACAATAACAACTCATATTATGCATATTAAAATTAATTTAATATGTCACATGCTCATCAACACATAGAATACTAATTCTCACCAAGCACACACTTAACCTTAATAGATCTAAATCAAGTAAATCATCACAAAAATTTTTAGGGTAGGTGTGGGTTGTTATTGGCTTAGGTAGAAATTAGAGCAAAAATAAAAGATGTTTCATTTAATGATGATCAAATCTTGCAAAATACAAACCTATCATAAAGGATAGCCCTTTCAATGTCGTCTATAGCTCATCCTGTTTTGTGTAATCTTATCAACCTGTAATTATTTCAAAAAAAAAAAGGTCATGTCTAAAGTCATGGTCTAGCCAGTCCTCCTCTACTTCCTGAGATGCAAATCTCTTATGTCCTCATCAGAGTCAAGTCTATCACGATCTCCTTCTTTGAGTCACTACTACAACCTGTGGTGTCGCACTTCCAATAAATCCCCGAGTCTCCTTCGAAGAACGAGTCACTCCCTTTGTCTATGTTTCAATCCTTTTGCTACTAATGGTTCCTCATATAGTCTCTTTTTCCTTAGCTGCACCATCCTCTATTCCCCTCAGCAAGGCAGCCTAGTACTCTTTCTCAATTACCTGGCATACCTCTTTATAGTCCCAAGTGAAATCCCAAAATAAACAGTCTTATAACTCCTCAGCCAGCCACCACCTAATAGTTCTAGCAATGGGAGTTGTGATCTGCACAGACTCTAAGAAAAGAAAAAAAAACTGGGGGCATACCCTGAGTCTGCTTTATTTGCCTCATGACCCTTATCCCCTAGTGGAAAGTTACTAAAACCAAACCTAACAAGCAAACTACTCGACACCCATGGCCCCCAATCATGATAGATCAAATCCTTTATAATTGGCAGTGCTAAAAATGTGTCCTCCGAGGGAAAGTTTCAAGCAACCATCCTATCTGATCTTTGATCGAGTATCAATAAAGCATGTATAGACTAAAAAGTAGGGCCGCTAAAAAATGATCCATCAATCACACTTCCAAGATAACCTAAAATCTAAAATAGACACCTACAAAGCAGCCTAATAGAAAGGGTAAGACAAAGTTTTCTCACCTGGTGAATAACTAGCAAAACAGTTCATCTCTCAAAATCCCAAACAAAGCAGTCAAGGCTCATCAGTGCCTCTGTTCCATTTGCCATTCTGGCACCATCCTAATCAATAGACCCTTATCTGACTCTCAAATAGAAAACCACTGCCCTCATATTGAGCCTTTGCACCCTTCATATCTCCCTAGTCACTGAAATCATGGAAGTTCCAATCACAATGGTCAAATTCACTTGACCATCACCAAACACATCTAGCTTGCAATATCCTGAGGTAAGTCAAAAACTCCTAAAAAATTCAAAAAAAAATGACAGACTTTGAACTCTGGCACCACTAGAGTTGCCTTTGAGTCATAGCTAAGCCATATTCCCTATCTCCTTAGAACAGGCACAGCTCCTCCTCAGCAGCACCAAAATAGAAACCACGGGCCACCAGATTCCAAAATCTAAAGCAACCCCTCGAACTCCTCGTAATACCACCATGGCAACCATCTCATACCAACTCAAGTTGAGTTTCTCAACCTTGTTGAGTTCCTCAATACATAAATGCATGTCTTCACAGGACACAAAGGTTATATAAAAAAATTGCATTCACAAAGTAATTGCACGAATCTGCCCTCATGCATCCATGCAACCATTCATTATAGGCATCACCATAAATCATACATGGCATAGAAGTTAGGCAAAAGGTCTATGAATTCTGAAACATACATACATCATCTATGTACCAGCACCTATGCAATCATCTGCAATCATACGTCATAATGCATAAGCTGAGCTAATAGCCTCACTAGCCTCTCTTAAAGCTAACCAATTCTTCCTCAAAGCTGACTGATACCTCTTAAAGCTGACCAATACCTCTTTAAAGCTAAATGATACCTTTTCAGATCTAATCAATGAAGCATGACTTCCAGAGTCTCTTTACTTCCGAAAAAGTTCCTTTGAACCTTCCGAAAGGCCCAACCCCTCACATTCAGAAGCCTAAGTTTCTTTGGCACAATCAAAATCTTATCAGAATCTCTTAAGCCAACTTACTATAGGCTGAGGCTATTCCCCTTAACAAAACATTTTTAGAATCTGTCTAGCCGACTCGTTATAGGCCAAGGCTCTCCTTTTGCTGAGATATTTTTAGAATCTCTTGAGCTGACTCGCTATAGTCTGAGGCTCTCCCTTTACCAAAATCTTATCATAATCTTTCAAGTCAGCTAATCATAAGCTGAGGCTCTTCCTCAGAATCTCACGAGCTGACTCGCCATAAGTCAAGGCTCTCCTTTCACTAAACTATCAACTCCACTCATAAATGTCTAGAAACGGTCACCTAGACATCCATGTGGTTCTTTTTCCATCTCTTTCATCCAAATCCATCAACTCCACCTACAAATGACTAGAAACAGTCACCTAGACATCCATGTGGTTCCTTTTTCCATCTCTTCTATCCAAATCTATCAATTTCACCCATAAATGTCTAGAAACAATCACCTAGACATCTATATCTTTCCACTTTCCACCTTTTTTACCCAAATCATGTGTACCTCTAGCATTAAGGCCAAATAGATAACCTTGATTAAGATTTACCCAAATCTTCTTTACCTCCAACATTAAGGCTGGACAAATAGCCTTGATTGAGATTTACCCCAAACCTTTTTTTACCTCTAATATTAAGGCTGGACAGATAGCCTTGATTGAGATTTGCCTTAAATATTCTTTATCTCCAACATTAAGGCCGAACAGATAGCCTTGTTTGAAATTCACCAAACCTTCTTTATCTCTAACATTAAGGCCGAACAGATAGCCTTGATTGAAATTCAACAATCCTTCTTTACCTCCAATATTAAGGCTGGACAGATAGTCTTGATTGAGATTTGCCTAAAATATTCTTCATCTCCAATATTAAGACCGAATAGATAACCTTGATTGAAATTCATTAAACCTTCTTTATCTCCAACATTAAGACCGAACAGATAGCCTTGATTAAAATTCAACAAACCTTCTTTACCTCCAACATTAAGGCTAAACAGATAGCCTTGATTGAGATTTGCCTCAAACATTCTTCATCTCCAACATTAAGGCTGAATAGATAGCCTTGATTGAAATTCACCAAACTTTCTTTATCTCCAACATTAAGGCCAGACAGATAGCCTTGATTGAAATTCACCAAACCTTCTTTGTCCTCTAATATTAGGGCCGAACAGATAGCCTTAATTGAAATTCACCAAGACTATTCTCGTATCCAACATCAAGGCTAGAATCACCTTTTGTTTAGAGCCAATTCTAATGAGGGGGCAACTGTGAACCCTTAATTTTACACCTTTAACATCCAACCAGAGCCTTAGTACTTGATGAGTTTAACGCATTACACGAAACCATTATGGTGGTTCTGCTAACTGGTTAATGGGTGGGGGTTTAGGGGTAGCATCCCTGAAAGAAAATTTTTTTAGCCTTTAATTACATTGCTACTAGACATCCAAATTTCCTAAACTCCAAACCACCAACTAATCTCTAAAAAAAAAAAAAAAGGTGCCACATCAGCTACCATCGGGGTAGCCGATGACACTGCCTATAGTCTGGGCAACGTCACCACCCTCCTGGGTGGTGCGCTGCCCAGAACCCTGACGACATCACCAAGAGGCGTAGTGGCGCTGCCGGGGCATGAACCCCACTGCCTGCCTCCAATGCCCAAAATACCCCTTAATCTGATTTTTCAACTTTTTTCTAGCTCTACCCTTTTGGTCTTTTCACTTTTCCACTTTCCAAACTACCCTCACTCACTTTTCCTATAAATACCCCCCTCCATCTTTCATTCCAACACCTCCAAAGTTGATATAGATGGTTATCTATCAACTTTTCTTCTACTTCTCCCTGCAATCACTCTCCAATTAATTAATTAATTGTTTGCCCTTATATACCAAGAAGAGAGGTTAAATTGGTGGGAAATTAAAAATTAGATAGAAAGAGATAGGGAAAAATAATGAACACAATCAATTTTATAATGGTTTGGGTATTAATGAACCCTACATCCACTCCCTAATCTCAGTTGGGTATTCTACTACTAGATGACACTTACAAAGAGTTTTAAGCTCACTCCAAATTTACAATGTGTTTTCAATAGCTAACACATAACCCTTACAAGTGTTTCCCTTAGGCTCACACTCAAACCTATATAAGAGTTTTCTAATAGCTCACTCTCAACCCAATAATATGTGTTTTCAAGGTTAACACTCAACCCTTTGAGCTATCAATGCTCTTGCAATAACTAAATGATAACAATTAAGAAGTAAAGGCTTTGAGAATTAAAATTGCAAGAGTTTAGCTTAAATGAAAGCTGTTGGATCATTATGAGGGTCTTTGGAGGGGGTATTTATAGCTTCTTCCCTCCAAAATCCCATTACAAAGAGATACCAAGAAGAATCCTCACAATAGCCACAATATCTTGCATTAAATGCACTGTCGGAGCTGGGTCATGATCGCTAAGCCTTTTTCGCGATCGTAACTAACATTTCGCGGTCATGATGAAATTCACAATGGCTAGATAACACATGGCATCTTCTTATTGGTTCTTCAACTATCCGTTGCAAGCTTGGATCTCAGTATGAATATCGCAGTCACGACTACTAATTCGCAATGGCGAATGTTGCATCACGCTCATGGTCGCGGTTGTGATTGAGGTCATGATTCCCTCTGAGTGAAATTGATCAAATTGGAATCTTAAGTTTCTTGGTCACAATTGCATAGTCGCAATCGTGATTTCATGGTTGCAGTCATGATTTCATCATCTTGGTCGCAACTTAGAAGCAATCCAATATACTTTGAAAGATTTTGATTTCCTTTCAATTTCAATCAATAAATATTCCTTTCAATTTCAATCAATAAATATGATATATTCTGCAAAACAAATATTAGATAGCTTTCAATTTGATTGACAAGATCAAAATAGAGATTGACTAAGTTTTGAAATAACTTAGGTCAACAGTCTCCCCCTTTTTAATTTTGACAATCAAATTGAACTTAAAAATAAAATAGAAGTTAAATGTAAAATAACATTCAATTCATCAAGAGTTCTCCCCCTCAATTTATGCAACAAATGACAAAAAAAAATATAAAGGCGAGAACATATTCTCAAAGTTATAATCAAGTGATGTTCATTTGAGTTTAATTAAGTTCTATGTTTCTCCCCCATTGGCAATATCAAAAAGAAATAGAGAAAAATATATTGCAAAGGGAACAAAACAAAGAATAAACAAGATGAAAATAAAGAAAATAGATAATTGCATTAATTTGAAATTGGTTAATGCCACAATACAATGCATAAAAAACATAAGGAATAAAATTTGAAACAAAGCAAAATAAACAAAAGAAAGAAGAAATTTGAAAAAGAAAATCTAAGAAATTATTGAAAATAAATTTCAAGCAATTTGGATCAAATATACCAAAAATCAACCATAAAGCAAGCAACTACATAAAAAAATTTAAATTTAATTGACTTAAGAGTCACCTCAATTTAAGATTTTTAACAAAGTAAAATAAGAAAGATAAATGTCCTAACATGCATAAAATTTTGATGCAAATGAAAAACTTTATGTAATATTAAAAATCTAAAGTAATGAGCTCTCATCAAGCATGCCAATTTCCCTTTTTATGAAATTTAATCTTCCTTCATTTAGAGGTTTCGTGAAAATATTAGCAAGTTGATTAGTTGTATCAATAAATTCTAATACAATATCACCATTTTGCACATGATCTCTTAAGAAATGATGCCTAATGTCTATATGCTTACTCCTAGAATGTTGGATGGGATTTTTGGAAAGATTTATGACACTTGTGTTATCACATTTGATGGGAATGTGATCAATCACTTGGCCATAGTTCTTAAGTTATTGTTTCATCCAAAGAACTTGAGTGCAACAACAATCCACCGCCATATATTCTGCTTTGGTAGTGGACAAGGCTACCAAAACTTGTTTCTTGCTAAACCATGAAATTAAACATTCACCAAGAAAATGACAAGTTCCAAAAGTGCTTTTTCTATCAAGCAAACTACCGACATAATCCACATCCGAAAAACCAATTATTGTAAAAGATGAATTTCTAGGATACCAAAGCCCTAAATGCAATATGCCATGTAAATACTTCAAAATTCTTTTAATCGCATGCAAATGAGATTCTTTAGGACAAGATTAGAAACATGCACACAAACAAACACTATACATTGTATCGTGTCTAGATGCTGTAAGGTAGAGAAAAGAACCAATCATACCTTGATATTTCTTCTCATTTATAGGCTTACCCTTTTCATCTTTGTCAAGCTTAGTTGATGTGCTCATTGGAGTCTTGCTACTTTTGCAACCATCCATGCCAAACTTCTTGAGAAGTTGTTTTGTATATTTGGATTGGTTGATCAAGATGCCATCTTTACATTGCTTGATTTGTAGTCCTGGGAAGAAATTGAGCTCAACCATCATGCTCATCTCAAATTCCCTAGTCATACACTTGGCAAATTCTTCACAAAGATGTTCATTAGTAGCACCAAATACAATATCATCAATATAAATTTGACCAATTAAAATGTCATTTTTGTGCCATTTTACAAAAAGTGTTATGTCAACTTTGCCCTTAACAAAATCATTTTTCAAAAGAAATGTACTTGGCCTTTAATACCAAGCTCTAGGAGCTTGTTTCAAACCATACAAGGCCTTGGTTAATTTAAAGACATGATTAGGAAGTTCATGATGTTCAAAATCAGAGGGTTACTCAACATAAACTTCCTCCTCAATAAATCCTTTTAAGAAAGCACTTTTAACATCCATTTGAGAAATTTTAAAATCCATATGACATACATAAGCAAGCAAAATTCTAATAGCTTCTAATCTTGCTACTGGAGCATAAGTTTCATCATAATCAATGCCTTCCTCTTAGTTGTACCCTTTGGCAACCAATCTAGCCTTATTCCTAGTGATGAAGCCATGGTCATCTAACTTATTTTTATAAACCCATTTACATCCAATAATAAGATGATCTTGGGTCTAGGAACAAGTTCTCAAACTTTGTTTCTCTCAAATTGGTTGAGTTCCTCTTGCATAGCAATCACCCAACTCTCATCATTAAGAGCCTCATCAATGATCCTTGGCTCAATTTAAGAAACAAAAGCAAAATTATTATCTAAGGCTTTATAATGAGATCTAGTACTTACACCCTTAGATGGATCACCTATGATTTACTCCGTGGGATGATTCTTAGGGTATCTCCACTCCTTAGGAAGTTCTTGAACATGTTCCTCTTATGGATTTGATTGATCCTCATGATCTTACTAGTTTTCCACTTGGTCTTCAACTTCTTTTGGAGTCTTATCTTGATCTAATCCAAGCTTTTCAAATTCACCTACAACATCATTAAGAACACTACCTCTCCCAACATCAAGTTTACTAGATTCATCAAATACAACATTCATAGACTCTTCAATTACCATAGACTTTTTGTTAAAGACTTTATAAGCTTTACTAGTGGTGAAATATCCAAGGAAAATGCCTTCATCGGTTTTAGAAGCAAATTTCCCAAGGTTATCCTTGGTATTTAATATGTAGCACTTACAACCAAAAACTCTTAGATATGAAATCTTGTGTTTTCTTCCATTCCATGACTCATAAGAGGTTTTATTCAAAATGGGTCTTTTAAAAACTCTATTTGAAATGTAACAAGAAGTGTTAACAGCTTCCGCCCAAAAATAAGTTAGTAAACCATATTCATTAAGCATGGTTCTAGCCATTTCAATTAAGGTTCTATTTTTCCTTTCTACAACACCATTTTACTGAGGTGTTCTAAGAGAGAAAAAATTATGTGAAATTCCATGTTCAATGCAAAAATTTTCAAAAAATTCATTTTCAAATTCTTTTCCATGGTCACTTATAATTTTAGAAATGAAGTAGCCTTTCTCATTTTGAACTCTTTTTGCAAAACTTTTAAATGCATCAAAAGCATCACTCTTATGAGTCAAGAAACAAACCCAAGTGAATCTAGAGTAGTTATCAACAAGCATATAGGTATACATTTTTCCACCTAAACTAGCAACTCTATTAGGTCCAAACAAATCCATATGAATAAGTTGAAGGGGTCTAGAAGTACTTACAAAATTTTTTGATTTGTAGGATGACTTGTGTTGCTTTCCCATTTGACAAGGTCCACATGTCTTGTCCTTTGAGAATTTGATCTTCGAAAGTCCTTCAACAAGCTCATCCTTGCAAAGACTATAAAGAAGCTCCATGCTTGCATGTCCAAGCTTTCTATGCCAAAGCCAAGATTCATTGCTAATAGACATGAAACACTTGACATCTTGGTTAGCCAAATCATCTAAGTCAATCATGTAGGTATTGCCCTCCCTTTCATCCTTAAACACTACATTGTCATTAACTAAAGTGGTGACAATGCATGCTTTAGAGTCAAAGGTGACTTTATTACCCTTATCACATAATTAACTTACACTAAGCAAGTTAAATTTTAAACCATCAACCAAAAGAACATTTTCAATGAGAGAAAGATTCTCCTTACCAATGGTACCAATGCCAACTATCTTACATTTGGCATTGTTACCAAATGTGATGTTTCCACCTCTCTTTTCTTTCAAATTTATGAAGAGGCTTGCATTTTTGGTCATGTGTCTTGAACATCCACTATCTATATGCCATTTGCTCCCCTTGGTAGTGGATTTGAGACACACCTATAAGAAAAGATTAATCATCTTGTTTTAGGTACCCAAATATACTTGGGTCCTTAGGGGTTAACCTTGGAAGGGTCCTAAAGCTTGAGTTGAGCCTTCCTTATATAACAAAATACATTTATATGACCATCTTACATACAATAATGGCATTTGAGTTTTGACTTGAAGGTTTTCTTAGCCATTTTGTTAAAAAGTTTTAGTCTTTTCACAACATTATGACATGAATGCATACAAGGACAAGTATTATGTTATGATTGTGGATGTTTTTTAGCATGCCTTGTTTGATACATGAATGCATGGTTAACTCTTTGAGGCTTAGCTCTTGAGTCTAATGTAACCTTTTGAGTCCTTTTGGGACTTAGAGGTTTTGTGTGTGTTTTCACTTCCTTGTGAATTACCTTAATGCTAGAGGTTTGAAGAGTTGTAGCCTTTATAAACATAGTGGGTGAGGATGTGGATGGAGATGAGCTATCAAAGCCAAGACCATATCTCATAAGAGGTGGCCTTTATGATACAATAAGAGTATCCAAGGCTTCTTTTCCTTTGTGAAATATTGAGATTGAGTTTCTTAATTCTTTAACCTCAATTTTCAAAGCATTATTTTCTTTATATAAAGAATTAAGAGAGGAGTTTTTAGAAGTGATTTCCTCCAATGAGCTTTTTAAGCTAACATTGGAGGTTTTCAAGCTTAAAACAAGCTTTTCTAATTCTTTAAAATTCTCCTCCAACTTAGAATGCTTTTCCTTAAAAAATTTCATTTTTGATTTATACTTTTTGCATTTTAAGTTTATAGCTTCAATTAGATGATCCTCATCATGCATATCATCATCAATATCATCATAAGATTGAGAGTTAGAGCTTACCTCATTTGATAAGTCCTCTAAGGCCATGAAACATAAGTTTGCAACATCTTCTTCCTCTTCATCACTTGAGGAGTCATCATCCCATGTTGCTTTGAAGCCCTTCTTCTTCTTCTCCTTGTCCCATTTCTTTTTCTTATTGATATTGGGACATTCTGTTTTTATATGACCTTACTTGCCACATTCATAGCAAGTGTCATTCTTCTTTTCTTTGCTTGAGTTTAAGTTGTAATTTGATGATGATCTCCTAAAGGGCCTCTTTTCTTTCTTTCTTCACTTGATGATGTCTTTGACCCTTTTTGAGAGCATAGCAAGTTCTTCATCATCATCATCTTCACTTTCCTCTGATTCACCTGAGTTCTCACATTCCTTTTTGCTTTTGAGGGAGGATTTAAGAGCTAAGGATTTCTTTTTCTCTTTCTGTTGATTCTTTTTCTTCTCTATGAATAGAGACATTTCTTTGGTAAGGAGTTTTCCAATAAAGACATCGGTAGGAACCTTTCTAAGATCCTCATTAGCTTCTTCTATGCCAGTAATTCTAGCTCTATAATCTTTCTTTGAGAGAGTTTTGAGAATCTTATAGTTTATGACATTCAAGGTGTATACTTGGCCCAATTTCTTCATGTTGGTGACAAGGGCTAGAAGACTATTTATCATATCGGTGACACTTTCATTGGGTTTCATCTTGAAGAGCTCATATTTAGTTGTGTACAACTGAATCTTTTTCTCCTTAACTTGCTTAGTTCCATCATGGTAGTTTTCTAAAGATTTCCAAATGCTAAACGCACTTGAACAATGTTGAACTCTACCACATTCTTCTCTTGAGAGCGAACTAAGAAGAATTGCCATGGCTCTCTTATTTTTTCCATTAGCTTTTCTTTATGCCTCCACCTATTCTTCTCTAGAAACCAATTCTTCAACATCATCAACTTTTCTTGATGGAGGTTTCCATTCTTTGATTATGCAATCCTATACATCAATGATATCACTATCAAGATATACCTCTATTCTATATTTCTAATGCACATAATCGGTACCATCGGAGTGTGGCTTAAGGTGATGCATCCCTTCATTGGCCATTTTGATCTTTTCTTACACAATCAAGCTTGAAGAATGAGACCAAAGCTCTGATACCACTTGTTTGCCCTTATGCACTAAGGAAAGGGGTTGAATTGATGGGAAATTAAAAATTAGATAGAAAGAAATAGGGAAAGAGAACGAACACAATCAATTTTATAGTGGTTCGAGTATTAACGAACCCTATGTGCACTCCCCAATCTCAATTGGGTATTCTACTACTAGATGATGCTTACAAGGAGTTTTAAGCTCACTACAAACTTATAATGTGTTTTCAATAGCTCACACACAACCCTTACAAGTGTTTCCCTTAGGCTCACACTCAAACCTATACAAGAGTTTTCTAATGGCTCACTCTCAACCCAACAATATGTGTTTTCAAGGCTAACACTCAAGCCTTTGAGCTATCAATGCTCTTACAACAACCAAATGATAACAATTAAGAGGTAAAGGCTTTGAGAATTAACATTGCAAGAGTTTGGCTTAAATGAAATTGTTAGATCATTATGAGGGTCTTTGGACAGGGTATTTATAGTTTCTTCCCTCCAAATTCATGTTACAAAGAGATACTAAGAAGGATCCTCACAATAGCCGCAATATCTTGCATTAAATGCACTGTCAGAGCTGGGTCACAATCACTAAGCCTTTTTTACGGTCGCGACTACATTTTTGCGGTCACGAGTAACATTTTGGGGTTGCGATCTTCATAATTCACAACGATTAGATAACACGTGGTATCTTCTCGTTGGTTCTTCAACTATCCGTTGCAAGCTTGGATCTTAGTATAAATATCGTGGTCACGACTACTAATTCGAGGTCGTAAATGTTGGATCACGCTCATGGTCACGGTTGTGACTGAGGTCACAATTCGCTCTGAGTGAAATTGATCAAATTGGCTTCTTAAGTTTCTTGATCGCGATTTCATGGTCGCGGTCGCGATTTCATGGTCATGGTCGTGATTTCATCATCTTGGTCATGACTCAAAAGCAATCCAATATACTTTGAAAGATTTTGATTTCCTTTCAATTTCAATTAATAAATATGATATATTATGCAAAACAAACACTTGAACAAACATTAGATAGCTTTCAATCTGATTGACAAAATCAAAATAGAGATTGACTAAGTTTTGAAATAACTTAGGTCAATATTAATCCTTTTAATTAATTAATTACCTCACCCTAACCAAGTTAATTAATCTTTCTAATTAACTAAAACTCTTTTTTTTAATTAAAATTAGTCACTCAATTGATAAATTAATCTTTTTAATTAATTAATTAATCACTTTTTTCCAAAACCAAATTAATCCTTTTTCTCAATCCACCTTTTATCCAAATTAATTAATTAATCTTTTTAATTAATTAATCAATCCACCCTATTCATCATATTAATTAATTAATTAATCCTTTTAATTAATTAATTAATCCTCCAAAATTAACCATTTTCTTAACTCACCTCTCATCCAAATTAATTAATTAATCTTTTTAATAATTAATCTATCCACCATTTTTATCATATTAATTAGTTAATTAATCATTTTAATTAATTAATCTCCCAATCAATCCAATCACCCAATCTGAATAAAACAGAACTTCGGTCTGGTAAAACCCTCTGCCTACCAAAAGTAAAGGTATCAACCTTTTTTCTTCACTCTCAAAACACTCAAACCAAACTACAAGGGTTTTGATTCCCATCCAACGGGGTACGTAGGCATGTTTGAAATCTAAATCCAAATCTCTATCTATTTCTTTTTCCCTTTTTAATTTGTGGATATTTTATTTTAATTTTCACTTTGCACTCACGTCATATTTATGTATCTTATTCACAAATTATCTAATTATCATATTTGTCATTCATGAAATCAAATTTTCAAAGTCAAATTAAACTTAAGAGTCAAATTTTCATTATTTAAAACCAAAAAGCTAGTCTCTGAGCTCAACTTGATTCGAGGCTAGCAATTTTATCTATGGGCAAATTAAAGTAGAAAATTAATAAATTGAAATCAAATTGGGTTTTTCCTTAGTTTTCCCATTTAAAATTATATTAGGGTGGCGACTCCCAAAATCATTTTCAAAATCAACCAAATCCAAACTCGAGGGTTCCATCGTGAGTCTAAACCCAAATAAGCATCCCTATTCCCTCTAGCGGACCGGGCCAGTGCTCGAGCAAGGCCTCACAATAAGTTGACATGTATAGAAGTGTTAAGTGTACTAAGATGATTGTTAAAGTGAATTGATATTAAGAGCATGACATTGTGCTTGACTTGAGAAAAGTATTGGTATGATTTATAATGTCTTTTCATGTGAGCCTAGGAAGGGTAAATGGGCAAGACTTTTAAAGTCAACATGTTATGTGCAAGTGATGAGTGCACATCTATGTGCAACTCAAAGTGTATGCGAATGTTATATTTGATGGGGTAGTTATGGGATAGGATAGCATGATAATTAAATATATACTAAGTATTGAATTAAATATTATGTTAGAGCTTGAGGAGTTTTAGAGATTCAAGATCTATGAGTACTAGGAGCGAAGGAACCACAAGGTGAGTAAACATTATATTCATGTTATATGTGCAAGTGATTTTGTTATGGGAATCTTTGAGACTCTTGAAACCCAAGTCTTTTCCTACTTTCAATTATAATTATGTGATTTCTTTGTTAAGCTTGGGTTGCCAACGGATAATTAGTCCAAAGCCATTAATGTTTATTCAATGATACGAAAGACTTTTTGTAATTGTACCTTACCTACTTTCTTTCTAGAACTACACTATTATTGTATCTTTTATGCAAAAGTTAAACTGCTATTGTTATTGGAATACATGTTATTGGTGTCTTAAGTGCTATTGTTATATGTGAATACCATTAGCTCTAGCTATGGTATCTCTATCCCTTTATGCAAAAATCCTCATGCCAATACGGGTAATCATCGGAACCTATGTACATGGTCTTAACCCAATGGATAAGGATAGTGTATCCACCTTAACTAGAAGGGGTGGTTCTAGCCGTGGAGCCTGATCAGTGTCATGACTTTATAAGTTATGGATTGGGAGTTGGAATTTGGTATGATGCCACCTCTCCCTTGAGTGAATGAGCTAACATAGTCATTTACTCTTTATAGGTGATAAGTATTATAAGTGTGATTTTTGCAAACTTGTTATGGTGAAAAAATTGTTAAAGTGAAACTGTGAAACCATGATTTGTAAATCATAATCTATGTGTTATATGCAATGGGCTTTCTTTGAAAAATGGGATATATGATATCGTAAATGCTATATTATTTACTCATTGAGATCATCTATCTCACCCCTTTCTTTTATGTGGTTCTAAGTGAGCAAATTTGAGGTGGCAAGGTGATGGCTCAAGCTTTCTACTTCGCTTGAGGTATTCCTTGTCCAAGTCTTTAATTATATTATATTATGAAGAGTTACTAGTAGACGCTCTAAGAGTTTATTTAGGATATTAATCATTGATGATTTATTTTATTTAGACTTTAAATGTTATTTCCTTTTTAAGATGTTTTCAAAGTATTTTGTTAAACTATTCTTCTACATATTGAAGTTTCCTATATTATTGGACATTTAAGTTAGTGCATGGGGTTTGGTACGATCCTAGGCATGATTTATATAAGGATAAATGGGTTCTACAGGCATGAGTGACCTTATGTCTCCTTATGTTCTAGGACTATCATGTCTCTAAAATTGGGATGTGACAGCTAACCAAGATGTCCATCCCGTACCTCATATCTACTGGTGGATAACTAGGCACCCACTATGACCCGAACAACTGAAAGTGCACTCTTTCACCGAAGTAGTACAAACAGAAGTAGAGGGAAGTAGTCTCCTATGTGAATGGGTCTTGTAAAGCCTGGAAAAGGGATGTATATCATCCTCTCGCCAAAGGGCCTCACGATCTACCAATGGCAACCAATAAATACAGCAATTAATGAGCAAGCCAGAGCAAGACAAAAGAAGAAGAGATACTTGTCGCTTAATTAGCTTATCAAAGAAAGCCTAGAATGTTAGGGCATTATGATTACAAAGAGCAGCCCAATTGATCTCTGCCCATTTTATCCCTACTAAAAAGTCACATGGCAACTGTGAAATCAGCTCATGAACGGTGAATGGAATATACTCATAAGCCTAGATTTGTGGCATAGAGTTGTTAGAATCTCAAAAATATGATTTGTAAGATTGCAAAAAGGAACATGCCTAAAAACATATGATATGTACCTCTCAAAAGATAACAGTCCCACCAATAGACAGAATGTTCTCTCGAGACAGATCAATCATCTCCTGACACATAGCACTCAGAATAGCGCCACCCCAATCAAACTCACCGCACCTATCCATGAGAGCTAAGCTCAAAAGGATGTTCAAATCCACCTCATCTCTCATGTTATATGCAAAGGTATACCCTGCTATCACCAACAGACACAGCCAAGCCAAGCCTCATTAGAAATCAGATCTCCTATGGCCCTCATCAACCTCAAGTTGTCATTCAGGATAGAGCACTTAACCCTAGTACTATCTCCAGAAAGGTCAAAGCCGAGCAAGGCCTGGGTCTCAGTAAGAGAAAAAGCCTACCTCTAATCATCGCATATGTCTGGGGGCTAAGTCCCAAATCCAATCCTCAAGATCATATACAGGTCAAGCGGAGTACAAGTCAACTCCTTACAAGTGAAATGGAAAGTGTTGGTGATATCCCACCATCTCTCAGCTAAAGCTTTGATCAAGTTCATATTGACATGACCAAACATCCTCACCCCTAGAAAGTCGATGAACCCGGTAGGCTCTAACAAATTTTTGGCAACACTTCCTTAAAGGATAGACCTAATCACCATCTTTAAATTGCTTCTTCTACCCCTATTCTTAATGGTTAAAGCTTGTAATAAATTGGCATACATGTATGCATTAAAAAAAAGTGTGAATGAAATGGCACTCAAAACACATAGCCAATCCAAGGTCCCTGAGGAATAGATAGAACTAAAAAGGATCATCATGAGATACTAATCGCCAGATGACCATTGTAAGAGGCATGTCTCTCAAGATCTTGCAAAAGAAGAGAGGGGTTGGTGTTTTCCTTCGGTGCCTCGTAAGAGCGCCAACACGACCTATTCGAGGGAGAGGGTGCGCATGGTAAGAGGAGGAAAATCTATAGAAAGATCCTGTAGCCATCACAATAGGAATTTTGAATCTAACAAGCACAATGAGAAGCAAACAAGTAAGTATAATATATATTTAAAAAAGAAGAAAAGAAAAAAATGTGTGTTTTTATTATTATTATTATTAAAAAAATAGAGGAAAAAAATGAGTGTGTTTCTATTATTATTAAAAAAAAGAAGGAAAAAGAAAGAAAAGAAAAATTGTGTGCTTTAATTATTATTATTATTAAGAAAATGAGTGTGTTTCTATTATTATTAAAAAAAAAAGATCAAAAAAGGAAAAAGATCAAAAAACAAAAAAAAAAAAAAGGAGGAAGGAGAGAGCTCACGTTGGTGTGAGCTTAAAGAGGGAAGAAGTTGAGTGAGTGATGAGTGAAGTGAAGATATTTATAGACTTTTAGGGCAGATAATGACAAAATAGCGCATAGTAAAAAGCACCTTATAATTATTTTATTCCATAAAAATGCATTTCTTAGCCCATTTCAACTTAGAATATAAATCTTAAAGTTCTTATATGTTCATGACATTTTTATCTACCCATAGACATCTCATTTGCCTATTTCATAGCTGAAATGCAATTTGTACATTAGAAAAAATAAAAAAAAATTATGAACCTAAAAATTCATTAGTATCCAAAAAATGGCCAAATTAAGTTCTAAAAATTACCAAAATTATCTCATTACAACCAAAATTATTTTCCGAACTCAAACCTACCAAAGTCCCAGGTTCACTTTCGTCAAAACTATCTAACTGATAAATAACTTTGATGAGGGGGCAGCTGTGAACTCTCATTTTAACATCTCCAAAATTAATTTTGAACTTACCAGTACTGATCAGAATATTTTTAGCACAATTTGACATTTTTCCTACACTGACCGGACCTTATGTATTAGACAAGATTTTTTTGAAAATGACCAACTTTTCTCATAAACTAACCATCTAGTTGTTCCAAAATTAATTTTGAGCCTATTAACACTAACCGATTATATTTCTAAACTCTGTAAATCCTAAAAATTGATCCAAAAGTCTCAAAAACTACCTTGAAATCTCCAAAAACTGACTAAAAAAAGATCTCAAAAAGTGAGCCGAGCCCACACCATATGAAGCCGAGTCAGTTTGATGCTGATCCTCATTAGTGTTTGTGCAGATCTACTTCATATAAGAGTGGCGGCTACCCTCGTATAAGGGGGATCGAAGCCCTTTAACATAGAACCGCATCTCCTTCTGCATGAAGCCGCGTCTTTTTGTACTACCTCTGCACTAAAAATGTAATAACCTAAATTTTCATTTATTTATAAAATCTTATTTTATACAAAAATATATTGTTTAATTATTTTATTTACTAGCATAATTGAAATTTTCATTTTTATTTAATTTGATATTTGAATATTAATTTTTAAGAATTTTTAGAAATTAATCTTATGTTTAATTATTTTTAATAATCTAAAAGCAATCATTTTTCAAGTTTCAATATATCAAATTAAAATATATTTCATAAGAAATTTAATGACTATTTATTTGCAATTTTTGGACTTAAAATGAATTTTTTACAAATTTCTAAAATTTAAAAAAAATACATTAAGAGGGAGACCAACCCAAGGTTGCCATGTGGCAGCCTTGGGATGGCTATATGACTAGCAGATTTTTAATCTATTGGTTACATGATAGAAGAAGCAGTAAAGAAGGGAATAAGAAGAAGATGAAGAGAGAGAAAAGGGGGCAGTAGGTGGTTTTTTAGCGGTAACTTCACCACTAAACCTTCTATTGATGCACCGCCGGTTGTGTTGGAACGCTAACATCCAAAAAAAGCCAATGAGACCAGAATCACTCTAATCAAACACTGGATAGTGCCGAACACATGTCCTAAGGCTGGCTATTGCGAATTTCTGGGGAACTTCAATGACCAAAAATTCAAACAGCCATATCTCTCTCATCCAAGTTCCAATTTAAGTAATTCAAGATACGTTGGAATCCTTTCTTCACCATATTCAATTTGGACCAAGTTTGCCACCTTTCATTGACCAGAGAAGGAGATCAAAGAGTGTCATGTCAAAACTTTAAGGCTCGATTTCCTGTGATTGTTGGCTAGTAGGGGAGAGTAAAGGGTATATTCATGCTCCTGACATCGAGACGAGTTGATTGGTATAACTCCCCGACCTCCAAGACCACTGTATGTAGTGACGCGTGGCCAGTCAATGGAGCCAGTTCCAGAGATGCTCTAGCAACTTTAACTCAACAGCTCCATTTCATTGTTCCAGTGTATTCCATGATATTAGTTCAATCCAAATTAGTATTAGTAATCTCAAAAATTTTGATTTCTATATATATGTTTAATTTTAGTTTATATATGTGTGTGTGTGTGTGTGCAATTTGGATTTTCATTGTGTTATTTAAACTAAATTGAAAGATTATGAATGATAGGAAATTATATTTGTTATTGATTAATTAAGAATTATTTAGAATTTTACAAATTCACTAGAAGTAGTTTTACTAATAAAATAAATTGAATTTCATATTAAATTGAGGAGTTGGAATTGTATTGATGTTGGTTGAGTTAAGGACCTAGGAGGGATTGTTAAGGTGTATTTAGTCATTGTAAGCTTGGATGGCAAAATTAAAGTGTTATTTTCTTTATTGCAATAAGGTTACATCCTAGTTATAGGGGAGTTCTACAAAATTTTGGCAAAATCTTGATAGTCATTTAGGTATAGCTTTATAAGTGAGTCGTTCTTGTTCTAATAATCTCATCTGTTATTTAGAGTCGATGTTCAGCCATCCTTCCAATCACCAAATGTTGTACTCCACAAGGAGAGCTAATTGAATTTCATTAAATTTGTAAGTTTTATAGCTTAATATAATATTCCATTCTTTTATTTATTTAAAGTTACACTTGCATTTCATGCATTGATTATGTGTGTGTGTGTGTGTGTGTGTGTGTATTATGCATTATGAATAGTATTTTGTATCTTAACATATGCATGTGGCTATTCATTAATGTTGATGTTGCATATTAGTTGTGGATGTTGGATGGGATTAGGATGATTCAATGCCACTTAGGAAAATGGATCTATTTATGATAATGTTATGAGATAGATGAGCATAGAACTAGTGTATGATGGCTTCTGGCTTGCTCATCGCCTATGCACTATTGCTAGTCGAGTCAGCACTGCTCGGATGACTGCAACCTCATAATGGATTAAGAGAATGTATTGGACTAAGAGAGCCAGTATAGGGGGATTAGCTCCTCATATTGAGAATTAGTGTGATACTGTGGATTATATTCTATCCTTGTATGATTTGGTGATTTGTCTGTCTATTTAGCATAATGCATTAGCATTATGATCATTGAGTGGTATGTTATACTAGGATCTATATAGCTCATTGAGTCGAACACTCATTCTTGTTCAAATTATTTTTCAGGTTATGGAATGAGCTCGTGAGGAAATTATAAATTGAGTTATGTTGCCTTTTATCTTTTGGTAGTATTCTTTTTTTAAATATTGAGTTGTGTAAATAATATCTGTATATTTATATATTTGTATTATTATTCTAAAACTCCATAATGTTACATCTGATATATGTATTTTATTTTATTATTAGTTATAATATCTTCTGAGTTAAGAAATTATTTTGTTAAGCATAAACCAATTATATAGTGTTTAATATTTTGAGTTGATTTTGTTAGCCTAGTGTGGCATTAATATGATGGATGTTGGTTGGTTCTTCTTAACATGTGAGCCCATAGCCCTTTTATGTGATAGTTTTATCATATAGTATGATGTCAAGCTTACTATAAGCACTGGTAGCCACGTGCATAACCCTTGTCCTAGTGCCAGTCACATGCCCTCAGGTTCAGATCATGACAAAGATGGTATCAGAGCAAAGATCTTGTGACCTCTAGTATGTTTAAAGTTAATGAAGTTATAGATGGTCCTTGTTTCTGTAATGCAGAGTATAGGATTTCTAATTGTCTCTTGAGTTTCCTTTGCTTCCAATTCAGCATTAACGTTATGTTATGATGAGTTACTATTTTTAGTTATGTTGGTATGTGTATTATATGCTTTGTACGATATGATGAATTCAATGAATATTCTCAAACTTGTGATTATGATAAAAGGATATATATGATACTAGTAGAGATTCTTTAGTGATGAATATTCTTCTTGGTGCATAGGGTAATATTAGAGTGTGTAGGATAGGAACTTCCATGAAGTGGTAAGATGTTAAGACCATGCGAACTGTGATTTTGAGAATCCATGAGGACTTGATCTATTAGGGTATAAAATGATTAAAATTTTAAAATCTTAAATATTTTTGGAATTAAATGTCTTGGTTTTGATGTAATTATGTAAATGAATTTGAAGATAATAATTAATTTTAAAGAGTGATTTTAAAGATTCATCAGTCATGCATTATCAATCTCATCAATCATTGTGTTAAGGTTGCATGTCATCTAGAATCCATGGACACAGTATCTTGAGTTCTAAAATGAAAATCAAAATGATTTGATTTTTGTGAATTGTTTTAAACAATTTTGAGAATTAAATAGTTTTGAATATATCTGAAATGGATTTGAGTCCTCTAGATGAGAGAAATGTTTTAAGGTATTAGATACAATAATATTTAATTGAGCTTATTGAGGATTAGGTAGTGATTTGTGGTACGAAAAATGATTTTATTGGGTAACAAAGTGGAGTTATTATTCAGGAGTACATATGAGCTATATATGTTAAAGTTAAAATAAATCTAGGATGGAATAGATTTAGAAAGACATAAGAGTTGCATAGAGATTTTATTGAGCATCGATGGTATTGGTGAATTCATTATTTCATATGAATAAGTTGAGTTAACATAGGAATGTGTTATATAATGAGATCTTAGTGAAAATCTAAGCAAGTTGGGAGATAGTAGGTATTCAATCTATACGATTGCAAGATAATAGGTATTCAATTCACGAAACAATATATTATATAGAAAAAAAGGCAGGATTACTTGGAGGATATAAAAAAAGAATTATTTTGGAATTATTGATTTAAGGTTATCTATTAAATTCTTATATGACAAAATAATAGGAAATAGATGGGAGTGATAATTTAGGTAATAATGTTGATGTTAGTACTAATAAAGACATAAGGAAAATATATGCTTAAGATTATGATTGATTGGATGTAAAATTAGTAGTTATACTAATTTTATTTAAGATTAATGGATAAGAATTATTAAGGATTAATCTTTAAGGCTTATTTGGATAAGAGATTGATATAGGAATAGTTTATGTTGAATGTTTGATATTATGGTTTTAGGAGCTCGTGAGACAATTGTTTTTTTGTATTTGATATGTTATTTGTGGTTTGGATAATGTATCAGAGTGTGTAGTAGAAACGTGGTAGAGACATCTAACGTGAAAGTGTAGTGTTTAGTTTGGGTTGAAAATTCAAGAATGAATTTTCTTAAGGGAAGAAGATTGTAATAACCTGAATTTTTATTTATTTTATAAAATCTTATTTTGTACGAAATATATTATTTAATTATTTTTTTACTAAAACATAATTGAAATTTTCATTTTTATTTAATTTTATATTTTGATATTTGAATATTAATTTTTAAGAATTTTTGGAAATTAATTTTATGTTTAATTATTTTTAAAAAAACTAAAAGTAATCATTTTTCAAGTTTTAATATATCAAATTAAAATATATTTTATAAGAAATTTAATGACTATTTATTTGTAATTTTTGGACTTAAAATAAATTTTCTACAAATTTCTAAAGTTTAAAAAAATTGAATTAAAAATTTGCTGGTTACGTGATAGAAGAAGAAGTAAAGAAGGGAATAAGAAGAAGAAGAGAGAGGAAAGGGAGCAGCCGGTGGTTTTCTAGCAGAAACTTCACCACTAGACATTCAATTGATGCATTACCAATTGTGTTGGAAAGCTAACATCTAAAAAAAGCCAACAAGACTAGAATTACTCCAATCACACACTGGATGGTGCTGAACACACTTCCTAAGGTTGGCTATTGTGAATTTCCGATGAACTCCAGCTGATGAAAATTCAAATAGCCATATCTCTCTCGTCTGAGCTCCGATTCAAGTGATTCAAGATGCATTGGAATCCTCTTTTTACCAGCTTCAATTTGGTATCAAGTTTGCCACCTTTCATTGACCAAAGAAGGAGATCAGAGAGTGTGATGCCAAAACTTTGAGGCTTAATTTCTAGTGATTGGCAACAAGTAGGGGAGAGTGAGGGTATATTCATTCTCCTAATATTGAGATGAGTTAATTGGTATAACTCCCCGACCTCTAGGACCACCGTACATGGTAGCAACAGTGGTGGGGGCAATTCCGGAGACACTTCGGTGACCTCAACTTTGTAGCTCTGTTTTGTTGTTCTAGTGCATTCCATGATATTAGTTCGATCTGAAATAGTATTGGTAACCTCAAAACTTTCTATTTCTATATAGATGTTTAATTTTAGTCTATATATATATATATGTGTGTGTGTGTGCAATTTGGATTTTAATTGCATTATTTAAATTAAATTAAAAGATTACGAACAATAGGAAATTATATTTGTCATCGATTAATTAAGAATTATTTAGAATTTTATGAATTCACTAGAAGTAGTTTTACTAATAAAATGAATTGAATTTCATATGAACTGAGGAGTTGGAATTGTATCAATGTTGGTTGAGTTACGGACCCAGGAAGGGACATTAAGGTGTATTTAGTCATTTTGAGTTTGGATGGCAAAATTGAAGTGTTATTTTCTTTGTTGCAGTAAGTTTACATTCTAGTTATAAGGGAGTTATGCCAAAATTTTCACAAAATCTTGGTAGTCATTTAGGTATAACTTTACAAGTGAGTCGTTCTTATTCTAATAATCTTGTTTGTTATTCAAAGTTGATGTTCAGGCATCCTTCCAGTCATTAAATGTTGCACTCCATGAGGAGAGCTAATTGGATTTCATCAAATTTATGAGTTATATAACTTAATATAATATTCTATTCTTTTATTTATTTAAAGTTATACTTACATTCATGCTTGATTTTTTTTTTTTTGTGTGTGTGTATATATATGTGTGTGTATGTGTGTGTGTGTGTGTGCATTATGAAGAGTATTTAGTATCTTAGCATATGCATATGACTGTTCATTAATGTTGATGTTGCTTATTGGTTGTAGATGTTAGATGGGATTGGGATGATACAGTGCCACTTAGGAAGTGGATTTGTTTATAATGATGTTGTGAGATAGATGAGCATATGATTAGTGTTTAATAGTTGCTGGCTTACTCATTGCCTATGCGTTGCTGCCAGTCGGGTCAAAACTGTTGGGACTACTGCGACCCTTATAATGGATTAAGAGAATGTATAGGACTAAGAGAGCCAGGATAGGGGGATCGGCTTCCCATATTGAGGATTAGTGTGGTACTGTGGACTGCGTTCCATCCTTGTATGATTTTGTGATTTGTCCATTTGTTTGGCATAATGCATTAGCATTATGATCGTTGAGTAGTGTGTTATATTACGATCTATATAGTTCATTGAGTCGAACACTCATTTCTATTTAAATTATTTTTCAAGTTATGAAATGAGCTCGTGAAGAAATTGTAAATTGAATTATGCTGCCTTTTACCTTTCGGCAATATTCTGTTTTTAAGTATAGAGTTATGTAAATGATATTATATATTTATTGTCATGCCCCGAACCTAAAAGCACGTGACTAGCACTAGAATACGGGTGATGCACGTGGCTACCAGTGCCCATAATAAGGTAGACATCATACATACTGCAAAATGATCACATGATAGGGCTATGAGACCACATGTTAAGCATATCCAAAACAATAACATTTTAAATCAATGCCACACTGGGCTATCATCTCATTTATCTCAAAAATATCAATTAACATATTATTGGATTCTGTTTAACAAACCATTCTCAACTCAAAATACATATATAATAACTGACAATAAAATAAAATACAGATTTCAGAAGTAACATTGCGGAGTTCTAAAGCACTAATATAAATATACAAATATCATTTACATAAACTCAATACTTAATTACAAATTACTGCCGAAAGGTAAAAGGCAGTTTAAATCAATTTATAATTTCTTTCATAAGCTCATTCTGTTACTTGAAAAATAATTTAAACAAGAATGATCGTTCAACTGAATGAGCTGTATAGATCCTAATACAATATACCACTTAATGATCATAATGCAAATGCACTATACCAAATAGACAGACAAATCACTCAAATTATACAAGGATGGAACATAGTCCATAGTACCACACTAATCCTCAATATGGAGAGCCAATCCCCCTATCCTGGCTCTTTGAGTCCAATACATTCTCTTAATCTATTATAAGGATCGTAGCTGTCTCAGTGGTGCTAACCTGATTGGCAGCCGTGTATAAGCGATGAGCAAGCTAGCAGCCATCATACACTAGTCATAGTTCATCTATTATCATAACATCATCATACACAAATCCACTTTCCTAAGTGGCATTGTATCATCCCACTTCCATCTAACATCCACAACCAATATGCAATAATAATATTAATGAACATTCACATACATATGCTAAGATATTAAATACTATTCATAATGCATAATTATTGTATACATATTATACACATAATTAATGCATGTATGCAAGTATAACTTTAATTAAATAAAAGAATGGAATATTATACTAAGCTATATAACTCACAAAATTGACGAAACCCAAATAGCTCTTCTCATGGAGTGTGACATCTGACGACTGGCAAGATGCCTGAACATTGACTCTGAATAATAGATAGATTATCAAAGCAAGAACGACTCACTTACAAGGCTAACCTAACAGTTTCCAAGACTCTGCTGAGATTTTGATAGAGTTACCCTAACAACTAGAACATAACCTTACTGCAAATAAAGAGAATAACACTTCAATTTTGCAATCAAGACTCACAACATTTAAATACACCTTAACGACCCTTCCTGGGTCTCCAACTCCACCAACTTTGTAACAATTTCAACTCATCAATTCAATAGCATAAATACCAATCCAATCATTCATACGCTGATAGAAACAATTTATTTAGAAGACAATTTGAAAATAAAGATTCCATAAATCATTTATATTCAAAAGTATTCTTTTTATTAAAATTCAATTTAGTTAATAAATCAATAACTTAAATTAAACCATATAAAAATGCATTCATTAATCTCATCAAATAATCATCAATGTAATAAAAACTCATCAAAAACAATTTTAAAACATTAGAAATATGCATAAAAATAAATTTGGAGGCTTTTGGAAAACAAGCTCACCAAAAGGTCGCCGGAGCCGTTGCCGCCACCGTCCGGCCATGGGCCACTGTGGATAGTGGTTTAGGAGGTTGATAATAATACCATCATATTCGCCTCATCATCGTGGTTTCAAATCCACCCTCTATTCATCGTAACTTGTTGCCAATCGTCATAGATCAAAGCCCAAAGTTTTGAAATTCTATTTTTTGATCTCCTTCTCTGATCAACGAAAGGTGGTAAGGTTGGTGTCAAATGAAAGTTGAGAGCGAGACGAAACCACAAAAACTAAAATCACTTAATTTAAAGTTTAAATAGGAGAGTTATGGCTAAATAAATTTTTAAAACCAAAATGGTCATTGGAGCTATTTTGGGTTGTTGTATCTCCTTAACCGATGACCAAAAATGAGCAAAACTAGTATCTATGCACTCTCCTTATGGCAGGCTTCAAGATGATATAATGGTGTCACTCACCTCATATTGGAAAAGTTAGAAATGGTGCCAAAAGTTAGCCGCCGACCACTCTTCTCTCCCTCTCTCTTCCTTCTTTTCTTTTGCTGCCTCCTTACTTCTTTAACATAACCAATAGATTAAAATCTGCTAGTCACACAACCATCCTAAGGCTGCCATGTGGCGGCCTTGGGTTAGCCCATGTCTTTTTTTTTTTTTTTTAACTTTAGAAATTTGTAGAAATTTTATTTTAAATCCAAAAATTACAAATAAATAGTTATTAAATTTATTATAAAATATACTTTAATTTAATATATTAAAACTAAAATGATTACTTTTAGATTTATTAAAAATAATTAAACATAAAATTAATTTTCAAAAATTCTTAAAAATTAATATTAATTTACCAAACTATAAAATTTATTATCTTCACATATCTAACATTTAAATAAAATTACAATTAATAATATATTTTTCAAATCATAGGAATATATATAAAATTTAATAAAAATATAACTTCAATTTTTTGTTTTAATAAAGAAAATAATAAAATAATACATTTTCGTGCAAAATAGGATTTTTATAAAATAAATGGAAATTTGAGTTATTACATTTACATATGTGTATTATTATTTTAGAATTTCGCAATGTTATGTCTGATATATGTATTTTATTTTATTATTAGTTATAATATCTTCTGAGTTGAGAAATTATTTAGTTAAGTAGAAACTAATTATATAGTATTTAATATTTTGAGATGATTTTGTTAGCCTAGCGTGGCATTAATGTGATGGATGTTAGTTGGCTCTGCTTAACATGTGGGCCTATAACTTCTTATATGATAGTTTTGTCATCAAGTATGATGTCATGCTTACTACCGACACTGATAACTACATGCATAACCTGTATCCTATTATCGGTCATGTACCCTCGAATTCAGGTCATGACAGAAAATGACCAAATTACCCATTTCAACCTAATTTTTAATCCCTTTTCAGCCCTATCCTTTTGGTCTTTTCATATTTTCACTTCATAAACTATCTTCAATCCCATTTGCCTATAAATGGGTCTCCCATTTCTCATTATTCCACACTCCAAAATTCATATTGATTATTATCTATCAATTTTTCTTCTTTTTCTCCCTCCATCCACTCTTTAATTAACTAATTAATTAATCATTTTAATTAATTAATTTTTTCGCCCAAATCAAGTTAATTAATCATTTTAATTAACTAAAATCTTTTTTAATCACTCAAAGTTAGTTAAATAATTAATCTTTTTAATTAATTAATTACTTCCTTTTTTTTTTCAAATCAAATAAAAAATCTTGTCTCACTCATCCACTATTTTAGTTAATTAATTAATTTGTTCACCCATATTTTTTTTAAATTCTTAATCAATCCAATCGTGCAGTATGATAAAATAGAATTTCGGCCTGGCAAAATACTTTTTTTATCTTATCCGCTAAAATCCAAAGTATTTTTCATCAACTCATTCCCTAAACCAAAAATCATTTTAATCAAATCGTAAACCGCTCCACTTAATCATGGAATAAACTACGTGGATTTTAATTCTCATTCAATGGGTTACATAGACACATTTAGAATTTAAATCCAAACCCCAAATCTAATTTTTTAAATTAAATTTATTTTTCATTTTTCTAAATGTAATTAATTACTTTCTAAATAATATTTGTAAGGAAATTTATGGTCTTCCTAAAATCCCATAAGGGCTAGAAAAGACATCTCAAATTTTTTTTTTTTTATCAATGTAATTATCTTAATTGGAATTAATGAGTAATTATATGATTCCTTTAAATCCATAAGGATTAGAGGGATCACTCTCCTTAATTTACAAATATTACTTTAATTGTTTTACTAATCTCTCATACACTATACATTCATGTTATGCCATGTTCATACATTTAATTATTTGTCATTTTACGAATGTCATTCGTGAAATTAATTTTCAAAATCAAACAAAACTTAAGAGTGAAATTTAAATTATTTAACTAAAAATATAGTCTCCGAACTCAACCTGATTCTATTTAACTGAAACTAGTGATTTTATCATTTGGTAAATTAATTAAAAATTAATAAATTGGAGTTAATTGGATTTTTTTTAATTTTTCTATTTAAATATAAATTAAATTGACAACTCACAAAATCATTTTCAAAATTAACCAATCATAACCTGAGGGTTTTTTTGTGAGTTTAAACTAGGATTAATATCCCGATTCTCTCTAACGAATTGGCTGGTGCTTGAGTGAAATCTCACAATTTATTTTAATTGGCTGAAATACTAAGGTAGCCATTTTAAGTTGCCATGTCATATTTTCATTTGGGTTTTGGACGGAAATAAATTAGAGGGACATCAAATTTAATGTTTGTAAAGTTTGAGAATTTTTAAGAGATGAGTTTTAGTTGAGGGGCCAACATGGACATTAATTCAATACGAGGAATGAAATTTACCCGCATTTGCTTTTGGTTAAATTATCTCCAAAATCACAATATAAAGGACAGAGTTTCCATTTTGGCAAAATTCAATACAATATGGAATACTACTAATGTTTTAATGTTCATGGTTGGTCAGGTTACTTGACTTCTTGAACAGTCCCGTAAAAATATTCCTTAAAAATTTAATATTATAGAAATTAATTTAATGAAGAATACAATGCAATATGAAATAAAATCAATTAAATTTTTATGAATAATTTTAACTTATATAGAACGAAAAATTTTTATACTATATTAACATATAAGTAAAGAAGTGTTAAAATGTAATCAAGTTAATAATTTAATAACCAAATTATGTATTTTATATATATATATATATGCACAAAAAATAAGTGATGTAATTATATTTTTAATAAAATATTTTTCAAATTTAAAGGTGTTATAGTTTTAGCTCGAAACTAAATCGTTTTAACCTTATTTATTAATTTATTTATTTTTTAGGTAGGCAAACAAATAAAAGTGAAACCCGGAACTCTTAAACCCAGCTGCCACACTTTCCCTTCGCTCTCTCCCTCGCTCTCTCAGTTTCTCTGGTCCTCTTTCATTCAGTTCTCCTTCTCTCCTTTATCTTAAAAATAACATACCATTAGCGAATTTCTATTCAGGATTTCAGGTTAGTCCCTTTTTTTATATGACAGAGAAATTTTTCCTTTATTTTTTTTAATTTTTTTGTTTTATTTTGATTTTTTTTTTTCTGTAGCAGTATGAAATTTCTTAGTTTCTTAGTTTTCTGGCTCTCCTTTGGTATATCTTATAATCTATAGTATCATTTTGTGAAATTTCTCTGTCAGTTAATAATCAAAGGTTGAAATGGCTTGGTGGGAAGGTGTGGAAGAAACTCGTCTTCTCATTGCACCTAGTAAAGTCCCAATTTGTCCCTACTTTTTTTTTTCTCTTTCAAATTTCCTTTTTATGAAACAATACTAATCCTCTTGCCTTGTAAAGGTTCAATTAGAAATGGTATTGGACGTTTATTATCACTCCAACATCCAAAATCAGGTAATGAAATGATTGTGTTGGTGTTTCAAAGGAATATGTTTGTGATGGAATTAATAGATATAAATGCCAGGGAAGACGACATGCTATCTCCTTTGCAATGGAATGCTTCAAGAACTTCACTGGTTCAAACAGTCTTACACATCTTGGTTTTTGGGAGATTATATATGTGAAGGTATTCATTTATTTATTGCTATTGCTGTTCTTGTTCTGACCCAAAAAGAAAAAAAAAATTAATATTTACCCGTTCTTGTTTGATTTCACGAAATGATTAGTTCCAGTTGTAAATTGATGAATGATACTTGATGCAAAAGTATATAACCTGATAATACAATAAATAAGCACTTTATGATGTTGCCTGTGTTGTATATCCAGTTATGTCTCTATATGGATTTCCTATTATCTGAACTTCTCTATTTAAGTGTAATCTTATGACAGTAGTGCTCATTTATATTATTAGGCATCAGAGTTCCTTGATCATAAAGAACTTGTTAACTTAGTGTTCAACATTTGTCATTAGTTAAAAAAAGAAAAAGGGTCCTCACTTTCTAATTTTAGAAAAAGAAAGTAGGCGCATTTTGTACAATTCAACTACGTGATTATGTAATTTGTACTTTTTATACACTTATTTCTTTCCCATTGACTTCAGCTATATTAATAATTAGTCAATTGGTCTCCTTTGCATGTGACTGCTTATTGTGTCCCTTATTCCTCCTTTTTTTTTTTTTCCCTGTACAGATGGGCGCCTATATTATGCCACTCCAGTTGATCCTGTCTTTATTTTGTTGCCTATTTTTGAGGAAGCTAGAATGAAGGTACATTAGTCATTTCTGCTTCATTGTTCCGTCATGTAGGCAAGTGCAATCCTGGTTCAGAAGCCTTTCAATCAGTTGTATTTGATCTTGAGTGGAAAATTGAATTGAAACCTTAGATTGATATGTGGGCCTGGCAAGTGGAAATTAGATTAATTTGGTTTCTTTGGTTTTTCATTATGTTACTATGGAAAAGTACATGTAGATTTGCTAATGGGCTGTTCAATGCCAGTTAATGTCATCCTTCCAGTTTCAATAAAACTTATCTTTTTCTGATATGCAGAAGGGTGATGATCCTGGCAAGTTCAGACAATTAGATGAGATAATCCTCATTAATGGCTATCCTGGATATCATCATTTAATGTCCATTGCAGAGAACTGTATGCAAGTCGTTTGTGAAATTAAAGGTTGTCCATTTATCTCGGTATAGTGCAATCATAGCGACAATGTTGAATATATCAGCTGACTCATTTTATCCCATGGTTATTTGTTTTCTTATTACTGTCTTACTATGCTGATCTGTTATGACAGATAATTGAGCCTGTATTAGTTAATAGTGGATTTATTAGTTAATAGTGGATTTCAATTAGGATTTTGGACTTGAAACTGGTACTCTTGTAGTTCCAGTCACATATACCTCTTAGGCTAAAAGTGGAAAAATCTGAAGCCTGGTCGCAATGTGTCTGAATTTAGAATATTGAGAAGAGATGCATGCATTAATGATTAATTATACATCCGCACTCCATGATATTTGATACAAGCACAAGCTATAGTAGACATTGCCAGAATAGTATGTTGAATTGAAAGAAATAACTTAATATGCCAATGGATTTAAATATTGTCTAATATCATGTTATTTGCATATTGTTCAATGACACCATCCTTTTCCCCTCTCTCTTTTTCTCTCTCTCTCCCCCTGTGCAGAAATTGGCTCGCTGAAGTTTTTCCGCCTTGATGATTCAAAGGTTTTAGCTTGGTTATTCTGCAAGGTCTGTCTATATCTGCTTAAACTTACTATGGGGAATCTAGCTATCATGCTTTAATCATGTAAAAAATTTTCTGCGGCTGAAAACCATCTTTCAGATTTGTATTGTGATGATATGGTAAAGCCTAGTTGTAGTAGAAAGTAGAAAGGACAATCATTGCTTCATCATTTCCTTGAATATATCTTGATTTAGTAATGTAAAAAATTTTCAGTGCTTGACAACCATCTTTCAGATTTGTATTGTGTTGATATGGTAAAGCCTAGTTGTAGTAGAAAGTAGAAGGGACAATCATTGCTTCATCATTTCCTTGAACATATCTTGATCTCTCATCTGATCACGATTATCTGACTACCAGCTTTGTCTTATTCTTCTATTGAAGTTCTTGGCCATCACTATTGATCTTCAATGACTGTAACTAATTTTCGTTATTACTGCTATTAATCCCTCTACCTATGCAGCTGACAATGTACATGAATTGTTCAGGATAGGAGCTTTTTTATGGTCTTTAATGTCTTCAAGTCTTTGTAAATGTAGGTCTGCCAATTAAAACAGGCTTTACCCTCACTGGACAAAAACTATGCCGCTCAAGATGAGGAGAGTACATGTAAATTAGTAATTCTATATTTTCTTATATCCCTCTTCTTTATTTCCTCCCTCGAGAGCTTTATCATGCATCGTCATTAATTTTGCTCGTTTACTCGTGCAGTAGTTGATGCTGTCACAATATTAGGGGAGTACTTGAAGGATGAGCCCTGGTTGAAGCTGTTGTGTAACCATTTGAAGTATTGCCTCAACTTTAGAACTTGTCCATTTTCATACTTGGTTACTTGGTATAACTAGCTAGCTTCAAAAGAATTGCAGATTAAATTTCTTGTGCTTAAATAGTTTGCTTTGATATGTCTAAAATGGAATATGATTGCAGATTAAATTTTCTGGAGGCAACTAGAAAGGTGCTGGATGCTGAAAGTTCTGAGACTGCTGATGAAAATAACCCAGCATCATCTAATCTCACACAGGTATGGGCAAGAGAACTTATGTATAATATGATGAGCTTGGTGAATAGTCACAATAGATAGAAAAAGATGCAAAACAAGTACGACTAATCTATACTTGCTTCAGTATTGCCCACTTGAATAGTTCATGCTATTTGTCGATGCCTTTGTTTTTCTTCATCAGGAAAAGGGTAGGAGTGATATTAAAACCAAGAGAACTGGGAAACAAGCTAAAAGGGCTAAAGTGGAGACAGAATCTCTAAATATCAAAGAAATGTTCAGCAGAGCTTCTAAGAGAAGATAGTGTCTTTATTGAATATTAGGAATCTAATTTATGTTGTCATTTTGCAATCTTTTGTCTTCTACTGGTATCAAGAGTACTTCTTTATTATAGGATCAATTTGGAGGATTATTTCGTCTATATTATCAGTAAAGAGGATTTCTACCCGGCCAGCCAATTCTCGGTTCCTGGTATTGCAGCCTAATATCAGTCTCCGTAAAACGTTTCCAAGTGTGGTTGTCTTTCTCGGGCGCTATAACATATTCTAGGTTTTTTCTAGATTAGAATTCTATTTCCTAAAAGTTATAAACTGCACTGTCAAATGTAGGAATGGCAGTGAGACATCCATATATCAGATTTTGAAAACTAATGCAGCATCAATTTTCCTAATAAAAATGCAAATATATGCCCTTCTAAGTCAAAAAGGAAAAAAAAATTTTTTTTTTTCCAAACTAAATACGGCAATACAAGACAAAATAAAATATTACTGAATAAATATTTGTCTTGTCTTGCATTTGGTGCAAATGGAATTGGATTAAAATTTTATCTTGTTTTGTGTTGCATTTGCTACAATTGGAATTGGATTAAAATTTTTATTTTGTTCCGTGTTTGGTTATCTCAACAAAGAACTGGATATTATATAAACATAACTTTAATATCTTTATTTAATTTTATCTTTTGTTTAAAATGTATGGATATTTTTACCTCTAACATTAAGGCCAAACAAATACTCTTAATTGAAATTTATCCCAAATCACCTTTATCTCCAACATTAAGGTTGGACAGATAGTCTTGATTGAAATTTATCAAACTTTTTTTATCTCTAACATTAAGGCCGGACAAATAGTCTTGATTGAAATTCACCAAACCTTATCTACCTCCAATATTAAGACCAGATAGATAGTCTTGATTGAGATTCATCCAAATTATCGTTACTTCTAGCATTAAGGCTAAACAAATAGCCTTAATTGAAATTTATCCCATATTACCTTTGTCTCAAATATTAAGGTTAGATAGATAGGCTTACTTGAAATTCATCAAATCTTTTTTATCTCCAACATTAAGGCCGGATAGATAGTCTTGATTGAAATTTACCAAACGTTATCTATCTCCAACATTAAGACCGGATGGATAGTCTTGATTGAAATTTACCAAAACTTCTCCATATCCAATATTAAAGCAGGACAGATAGTCTTGATTGAGATTCGCCTTAAGCATTCTTTATCTCCAGCATTAAGGCCGAACAGATAGCCTTGATTGAAATTTACCAAACCTTCTCTTCCAAAATTAAGGCCGGACAGATAATCTTGATTGAGATTCGCCTCAAACGTTCTTCATCTCCAGCGCTAAGGCCGAACAGATAGCCTTAATTGAAATTTACCAACACTATTTTCGCAACCAACATCAAAGCCGAACAGATAGCCATTTATAAAGCTTCATTTATCCTAAAAGGTCCTCCTCTCAAAGGACATGATAATAAAACATAAGCCCAGAGTCTGACATGGCACCTCTTCCCAACGTTCACTATTATCATAATCACTTTTTGTTCAAAGCTAATTCTGATGAAGGGGCAACTGTAAACCCTCAATTTTACACCTTTAGCATCCAACTGTAGTCTTAGCACTTGCTGAATTTAACGTATTGCGCGAAGCTATTACGGTAGTCCCGCTGATTGGTTAGCGGGCGGGGGTTAGGGGGCAGCGCTCCCGTAAGAAAATTTTTAACCTTCAATTAAATTGTCACCAGAAATCTAAAATTTTTAAACTCTATATCAACAACCAATCTTTAAAAAAAAAAAAAAATTTCTCGGAAAGTGTGTCGTGCCACATGGCATGCCGCAAGAAAAGCGTGCGGCGCCGTGTCAGATATGTGCGGCACCGCATAGCCTTCTTGTGGCAAGCCGCAAAAGCCTGACGCGACGCCGCACAGGCCTGGTGTGGCGCCGCGCCAAATCATGGGTTTTCTGCCTCCAGTGGGCCCCATGCGCACAAAATGGCTCTTCTACCCTTTTTTATCCAGTTTTCAGCCTTTTTTGACCCTACTCTCATGGTCTTTTCACATTTTCATTGTCTAAACTATTCTCAACCCTATTTGCCTATAAATATGCTTCCCATTCTCTCATTTCTCAACATCTTTTGAATTAGTATTGATGATTATCTACTAATTCCTCTCTTTTTCTCCCTCTAACCACTCTCTAATTAATTAATTAATCTTTTTAATTAATTAATTATCTTACCCTAACTAAATTAATTAATCTTTTTAATTAACTAAAACTCTTTTTTTTTTTAAATTAAAATTAATTAATTAATTAATCTTTTTAATTAATTAATTAATCACTTTTTTCCAAAATCAAATTAATCATTTTTCTTAATCCACCTTTCATCCAAATTAATCAATTAATCCTTTTAATTAATTAATTACTTTTTCAAAATAATCATTTTTCTTAATCCATTTTTCATCCAAAATTAATTAATTAATCTTTTTAATTAATTAATCATTCTACCCTTTTCATCATATTAATTAGTTAATTGATCTTTTTAATTAATTAATTAATCTCCTAATTAATCTAATCACCCGGTCTCGATAAAATAAACTTTTAGTCTAGTAAAACCCTCCACCCACCAAAAGTCAAGGTATCAGCATTTTGCTCTCAAACCCAAATCAAATCAAATCAATTTGATCAACCTCTAAATCCCTCTGCTTAATTATGGAACGAACTACGTGGGTTTTGATTCCCATTCAATGGGGTACGTAGGCACGTTTGAAATCTAAATCCAAACTTCAAATCCAAATCTCTATCAATATCTTTTTTCCCTTTTTTAATTTATGGATATTTTATTTTTCTCCATGCACTCATATCATATTCATGCATCTTATTTACAAATATCATTTTATAATATTTGTCATTCATGAAATCAATTTTCAAGTCAAATTAAACTTAAGAGTCAAATTTAGATTATTTAAAATCAAAAACCTAATTCTCGAACTCAATCTAGTTTGAAGGCTAGTGATTTTTATCCTTGGGCAAATTAATTAAAAAATTAATGAATTGGAGTCAATTTAGGTTTTTTCCTTAATATTTTTCCAACTAAATAAAATTAAGGTGGCGACTCCTAAAAATTATTTTCAAAATCAACCAAATCTGAACTCGAGAGTTCCATCGTGAGTTTAAATATGAACAAGCATGCCTATACCCTCTACCAAACCGGGTTGATGCTCGGGCAAGGGCTCATAGCTGGTGACTCCACTGGGAACTGGTTGCTATCTTTTTTAATAAAAAGGAAAATAAAAGGATTACTATTTGGTTAGGGAAAATTTTTCCAAAATAATCTCCTTTTAGCCCATTAAGTATAATTTGACTTTCATGCATCACTTTGCATAATAAAAGTTCCTTGTCTAAACTTTAGCTTTAAGAAAACTTTTGGATGGCAAATAGTATTGGCTCAATAACTCTCTTTGAGTATGTTGGGAGATAGCGAAAGCATTCCACCCCTTGACGAATCCCCGATCATTTCGGTGGTGTAATGAGCAATTAGTACTGTTAGACCCACGCGAGGCTCCTTGCCTCACATGTGATTAGGTATATTGATGCTTTAGTGGGATGGAGACTCTTAAATCAAACCACCCTTCACTCTTATGCATGTAGTCACCCTAGCCTTTGATCTTAGGTTCCATGTACTATAATAATCGATACTCTTGCATGTTCATGAAACCTTTTTCAGCATGCATCATGCCATGATCATGCATACCCAACATGAGAAGCTCAATAAGGTAAATCCTCAAACACCTCAAAGACCCAAACTGGTGGTCCGTTACCCCAAAAATACCTCACACACTCACCCTGTCAACATATAAACCCGGTGACCAACCATGTGGAAGGAATCCTTTTCTCGACACACCTTCACATTCATGCCATCTTTCCTTCACAATTCTATTTTCTTACCCATTTTTTGTTTGTTTTCTGTTTTAAGGTACCAATTGCCCATACCTTCAACTTCGATCAAGACGCCATGAGCGTTTTTTTCGCCAGCCTCCTCAAGAAACAAGAGGAAACTTTTTAAGCTGTACTCACCGTTGCTCTTTATACCCAAGCTGAAACTTTCACCAATGCTCTCAATGCCCAGTCTGCCACATTTACTGATGCCCTCAACTCTCAAAGCCAATCCATTATCAATGAGGTCAAAGAAATGACCAATGCCACTGTCACTCCCCCTTCTACTCGTGTTAAGTCTACATTTGCCTAAGCCAGGACTAGCCATGCCCTTGCTTTTACTTCTCCCATTATCAATCTCACTAATAAAGGGAAAGCACCTAAGATTCCAACCTCTCTTACCATGGACTTAAACACAACCACTCCCTCTCCTACTACGAATCATTTTCAAAGTGGAGATTTCTTTTCTTTAGCTTTCCCGAAGCTAAGAAATTGATGGAGAAAGTTGAGGTCATGGAAAAAATGCTCAAGAACGTTAAAAAGCATGAGGACATGATAGATGTCGACTCTTTAGCTCTCTTCCCAAATGCATAAGTTCCACCAAAATTTAAAATGCCAGTCATTGACAAGTTTAATGGCACCACATGTCCCAATACTTATCTCAAGATGTATGTGGGTGCCATAAGACCTTTCAGTGTGGATGACGAGCTCCTTGCTCAGTTATTCCAACAAATCTTAACCGGAGCTGCTATTATGTGGTTACTAGAACTTGACAAAAATCACAATAAGACTTGGGATGACATATGTAATGTATTTGTCAAGCAATACCACTATAACATCGAGGTGGATGTCACCCGTCGAGATTTGGAAACCACCAAACAAGGGCCAAGAGAATCCTTCACAGCATTCCTTATAAGATGGAGGACAAAAGTGGCTCAAATAGTGAACCGTCCATCTAAAGTAGAGCAAATTGATATCATTGTCAAGAACCTCCTCCCCCAATACCAGATGCATTTGCAAACACAGTACTTCCCTAACTTCAAAGCTCTCATTGCCACTGCTACTAAGATTGAGGATTTGATTCAATAAGGACGAATCAAAGATGAATCCTCTAGGTATCATAAGAACAACTATACCACTAACACCACCCAAAGAGAGGGAGAGGTAAATTTTGTGTCTTGTCACCAGCAGATGAATTTGAAAACAAGGAGGACTTTCTATGAGCTAGGCATGCCCTTCAGCGTCATTTACAAGAAAGCCTTAGAGGCTAACATGGTTAAGCCCTTAGAACTACGACCTCCTCCAAACCCCTTGCCCAAAGGTTATAATGTTAATGAGCACTGCGACTATCATCAAGGACTGGGGCACAAAACTGATGCATGCCAGGCTCTGAAGCATAAAATCCAAGACTTCATCGACAGTGGAGACATCATTGCTCCCAAACCCAAAGTCTATCACCGCATCCTATCCTTTTCTGAACCACCAAGCTCACCCAATCGTCTCAAGCATCACCTCATAAATGGTATTTTGAGAAGAGTGGTAGCACTGCTATGCCCCATCTAAGTCCTTTGAGTCCACGTCTAAGTCTGAGTCCATGTATGAGTCCCAATATAAGTCTTTTAAGTCTGTTTTTTATTAAATTTTTCTTTGAATTTGAGTCTATCAAATCTTGCCCTTCAGAGTCTGTATTTTGCCTTATAGGCTTTTCCTTTAATGTACTCATAATGGGATTTTTATCAGTAATAAAAAGTTTGAACTTTCTGATTTGCTTTAATTTTTTCTGATTCATTTTTAAATGGGACATCTTAAAAAAAAAGAGAAAACAAAAAAAAAATGAAAAAAATGAAATGAAAAATATAAAAGAAAATACAAAAAAAAAATGAAAAAGGCAAAAAGATTAATTAATTATGGCACAAAGGAAAAGAATAAAAAATCCCATACATAACATTTGCATGGCAGTAGTGAAAAAGCTCATGAGCTGTTTTATACAAGACAAAGACATGATTCAAGCATCACAGTTTACAAGATCTTGACCTACAAGAAACCTATCGAGAAGAAGCTGTGGAGAACGAAGACAAAGTAGGAAGATCTTATCCGACAGAGGCATTATCTTCACGGACGTGGACGGAAGTGAATTCTCTCATCTTGGCAACCCGGATCAGCTGAAAAGATACATCATTCAAAAATGATATCTGCATTTCATTTATGTTTCTCATGCATATGTAATCAGAACTACATGGATCTAATTCTCCCTAAAAAAAAAAGAAAAATAATCGACAGAAAAGCGATGTAAAGGATACGTAGGCAATTCGACTCGGATGCAATCCAAATCATAATACAAAATATTTTGTTTGCATCGCATTCTCATTTTCTTTGTGCTTAGTACATCATTCACTTGATTCTTTTGCCTAAACAAAAAAAAAAAAAAAAAAAGAATGCTCGCTAAGCTGAAAACCTGAAAGGGCAGCTTAGACATAAATTAGAGTAAAAATAAAAGATGTCTCATTTAGTGATAATTAAATCTTACAAAAAACAAACCCATCCTAAAGGATAGCCCTTTCATTATCGTCTATAGCTTATCCTATTTCATATAGTCCTGTCAACCTGTAAAAAAAAAAAAGAGAAAAAAAGGTCATGTCTGAAGTTATGGTTTAGCTAATCTTCCCCTACCTCTTGAGATGCAAATCTCTCATGTCCTCATCAGAGTCAAAGTCTATCACAATCTTCTTTTGAGTCACTATTGCAATATGTGATGTTGCACTTCTAGTAGATCCCCGAGTCTCCTTTAAAGATTGAGTCACTCCCCTGTCTATGCTATAGTTCTCTTGCTACCAATGGCTCCTCATATAGCCTCTCCCTCCTCAACTACTTCATCCTCTATTCCTCTCAGCAGGGCAGCCTGGTACTCTTTCTTAATTGGCCAAACCACCTTTATCAACTACCTGGTATACCTCTCTGTTGTCCCAAGTGAAATCCCAAAATAAACAACATGATAACCTCTCAGCCAGCCATCACCTGATAGCTCTAACAATGAGAGCTATGATTTGCATAGACTCTAAGAAAGAAAAACTGGGGGCATACCCTAAGTCTGCCTCACCTACCTCAAGACACTCATCCTTAGTGGAAAGCATTCAAGCTAAATTCAATAGGCAAACCACTTGATACCCATAGCCTCCAGTCATGAAAGATTTAATCATTTACTATTCGTAGTGCTAAAAATGTGCTTCGGGGGCAAGCTGCAAGCAACCATCTTATCTGACCTCTGACTGAGTCTCAGTAAGGCATGTGCAGACTAAAAAGCAGGAGCCACCACCTGAAAATGATCCATCAACCATGCTTTCGAGATAACCTAAAACCTGAAGCAAACATCCACAAAGCACCTTGTGAGGCCTCGCCCGAGCACCGGTCCAATCCACAGAGGAATCAAAATGCTCTTCGGGAGAAATTCCACGATTAAAACTCGTTGTGAGTTCAGAAAATGGATTTATGTAATTTGAAAATTGTGAAAGTGAGTCGCCACTTCAATTTATTTATTTTAATTGGAAAAATTAAAGAAAACCTAAATTGATTGACTCAAAAAATTTTTTATTTTTATCCCAACAGAAAATGCACTAATCCTGAGTGACCAAAGAGGGCTTGGAGATAAGGTTTTGGTAATTACACAATTAAGAAAATATGATTTTCTTTAGTTTGGCAAAAAATTGCAAAACAACTCTTAAAAAGGAATTTTCGTGTATGCATGAACAGGAATATAATAATGCATGAAACATATATATATATATATATATATATATATATATATATATATATATATATATATATATATATATATATATATATATATATATATATATATATATATATATATATATATATATATATATATATATGATAAGATGGAATGAAAATTATAGATAAATAAACAAAAATAAATCTTACTTAATTATTACAAAGCCAAAACGATTGAAATAAAAAGGATCTTTCCTCTAGCCCTAATGGGTACTAGGGAAAGCACACATTCCTCAACTACATTAAAGAAATGAAAAGTATAGATTTGGAAATAAATAACGAATATAAAAGGAAAAATGTTATTAAAAATAATTTTAGAGTTGATGCCTTAGAGACGGCAGCTTGCGTATTCTATTAAATAGGAATCAAACCCCATGCAGTTCTTCCTTCTTGCGAAGGAGGGGTTCTGGAAAAAAGTATTGGTTTGTTTATTAATTTAATTTTGATTCTTAAATTAATAAATTTTAGATCTTTTCTGTTTTAGACTTAAAGAGAATTTTAGATATGAGTTTAGAATTTTAAAAATGGACAAAAGGAATTATACCTTTGCTTTCCTTAATTTTCGGATGAACGGGGGGAGCTTAACTCTGTATCTAAGCTCCACTTTGGATTTAGGACCTTGAAGTTGAACCTTAAACAGCGAAAGGTTAGCAAAATAGCGTAATGAATGTAAATTAAAAAGAAATTGAAATAACTTTTGTATCAAATTTCAAGTAGAATTTAAGCACAATAAGCAGAGCAATATTGGAGAGTTTCTGCCTTGGAATCTCCCCCAAATGAGCTGGAAGGAGGCTCTATTTATAGAGCTGGTGAAGGGGGTGCCGGCGGCACCGACAGCGACACTGGAAGCTCACCGGTGGCACGGGCAGCACCGATGAGTTGCTAGACATCCGGGTGGCACGGTCGGTGTGCCGCCCATATCGCCAGCATGCATTTCATGCTGCCTATTAGGTGGTATGGCTGGCATGCTGCCCAGAGAGGCGGCATGCCTCGCGCGTGCCGACTAGCGAGTTTGACCTATGTCCATTTTTGGTCCGTTTCAATTCTGATTCAAGCTCGATTTGATTCTATGGGTTCGTAATTCAAAGCGGGACTGCCGTATGCATAGTGCACTATTCTTAGTAGGTGTCAAGTTGTAGCAGGATCATAAGGGTGCAAATTTGAGGGTTCACAGCTGCCTCCTCATCCGAATTGGCTTTAAGCAAAAGGCGCTTCTGATGATAGTGAACCCTGGGAAGAGATGCCATGTAAGACTTTGGGCTTATACTCTTGCAACATCAGATTTTTGGCTTATATGTTCTTTTGCCATGTCAGATTCTAGGCTGTGCCATGTTAGAACTTGGGCGATACCCTGTCAGACTCTGGGCTTGCAATATCTGCTTGTGCTTATCATGCATGAGGACATTCATGCTTTGTGCAAACTGAACCTTATGAAGAAGGACAAACATGGTATAAAGATATGACCTTTTTGGGAGAGGGCCCATAGGATAAATGAGGTTTTGTCAATGGCTATTAGCTTGACCTTAGCGTTGGATGTGAGAATGGTCATGGTGATCTTCAATTAAGGCTATATGTCCAGCCTAATCGTTGGAGGTAAAGATGATTTGGTGAATTTTAATCAAGGCTATCTATTCTGCCTAGACTTTAAGAATTGGAGATTTGGTCCACCTAGGGAATTCAAATTGGTTTAGCAAGGCCACTTGTTTGGCCCTACTATTATGATTAAAGTTATCTGTTTGACTTTGATGTTTGGGAAGATTGGATCAAAGTTATCTAATTGGCTTTGGTGGTTGGGAGGATTATAATCAAAATTATCTGTTTGGCTTTGGTGGTTGGAAAGGTTGGGATCAAAGCTATCTATTTGGCTTTTGTATTAGAAGGATTGGGATCAAAGCTATCTATTCGGCTTTGGTGTTGGGAGGATTATAATCAAAGCTATCTGTTTGGCTTTGATGTTAGGACGAATAGGAACAAAACTATTTGTTCGGCCTTGATGTTAGAAAAGCTGGGATCAAAGCTATCTGTTTGGCTTTGGTGTTAGAAGGATTGGGATCAAAGCTATCTGTTTGGCTTTGGTGTTGGAAGGATTATAATCAAAGCTATCTGTTTAGCTTTAGTGGTAGAAGGATTGGGATCAAAGCTATCTGTTCGGCTTTGGTGTTAGATTTAGAGAAGGTTATGTCTCTAAAAGATGAGGGGTGTGGGAATGTCAACATGGGTGGCTCGACTCAGTTTACCCATTGAAAGTTACGGTTGAGGATTAGTCCTTGTAAGGAAAGGTCTTAGCTAAGGAGGGTAGGTCTGGTTAGGAAATCCATTTGAAAGGCTTAGTCTAATTTCGCCTTAAAGGAGATCATGGGCTTCATAAATGAAGGCTTTTTGGGAGTGAGCTTCATGGTGAAGGCTTCATGGTTTAGGCTTTATGATGAAGGCTTTTGGTTTTGGGCTTCATGGTAAAGGCTTTTAGATCTGGACTTCATGGCGAAAGCTTTTGGGTCTGGACTTCATGGCGAAGGCTTTTTAGATTTAGGCTTCTTGATGAAGGCTTCTGGATTTAGGCATCATGATGAAGGCCTTTGGTTTAGGCTTCTTGATGAAAGCTTTTGGGAGATATGCCTCGACTTCTAGTTTTGCCAAGGAAACTAGATTTAAAGATGATAAGCCCTGATAGACTTGGGAATTTTAGTTCTACTCATTTTAAGATTATGCCAAGGAATGGATGGTATGTGGTATGATTTGCCAATGAGGCTTGGGATGGAACAATATTATTTCATAAAATTCGAGAATGGTTTGAAGGTAGGCTAAAACTTCTTAAAAGAATCATGGAGGTTGTGTGATTTTGCTTTTTGTAGCATGAATCATGGAAAAGAGCAAGTCAAGCTTTTCTTGTTATTTGAGATTGAAGAGACTCTTGAAGTGACACTTAATTGTAAATTGCATTAGTTAAAACAAAGAGCCCTTAGGATTGGCTAAAGGGCTAGTGGAAGAAGATAAATTGGGGATCATGCTTCCAAATGAGAGAGAAAAATGTGATAGACTAGAGATATGTATGACGGATTGTGCCTTAGCTTTTTGAGCTAAGTGACAGGATGGATTGACAACAGATGATGACCTAGGAAGACATGCTCCCATTGTAGGGTAAGGGCATAGAAGTTTGTATATCCTTAGAGATAAACCTCTGGTTAGGAAGAATGAATGAGATGAGATAGATTGATTGAAGATGATTTGACAACTTTGGACATAAGGGAATATGACTTGGATAAGCGCTCTCTCTCTCTCTCTCTCTTTGTCTCTCTCTCTCAGCTTTAACTTTTGCCTAAGCTGTCCTTTCAACTTTTCAACTTAGCGAGCTTGGATTAATGAAAAACATTCCACTATGTTTTGCTATTTTTCTTTGAGGGGTCTGACCTTTGAATTTTGGATTTGATAAAGGTTTTCTCTAAGCTTATTATCCTTATTGAGGTGCATTGTTTGATTATAGGTAATTTCATTTGATTTACTCTTTATGTTTCAATTGTTTAATGAGAGGTCCATTACTTGACCCTTTTTTTTATTAGGAGCCAGTGAAGCGATTGTTGATTTGAGAGAATGAGGACACCTCAAATCCTGATCTATACAGATTATGGTGGATTTAATTGATCACTCGTCCATCTCTTTATTCCTCTTTTTCTTTTTCTCTTTTTTTTATTTTTTTATTATTTTTTTCTCTTTTTTTTATTTTTTTTTATTTTTTTTTATGGCTCATCCATGCTGGACTAAACAAGGAAGAAAAAAAGAAAATGTATGTGCATTATTATAAAGAAAACTTTATTGCAAGATGATAAAAGGAATCACTATGGTCGACGAGAATAAAGAAAAATAAGACGACAGACTTTGACTCAGATTTGGACTAAGACTTTTGAGATTTAGACTTGGACTTTGGTTTAGACTTGTAATTCAATCTCAGACAGGTTAGATTAGCTGAACTTGAACTACTCCATGACATGCCTTCTAGGGCTGAGGTAAGGTGGGGTTGAGTTAGGACTAGATTCCTCATCATTATTCAGGTTGGTGGTGGGGAATTCAGCTTGAAATGATTGACTTTGGATGCAATCTTCAACTTTTGATGCAGTTGCAACCAAAGCTCTAAAGGTGGGTAGGTATTGTGTTAACAAGTGGGCTGTATAGGCAGGAAGTAGATTCTTGACAATGATATCTACTTGTACTTGCTCGGTTGGCCTGTTTACCATTTGAGCAGCTTTAGCCCACTACCTTGTAAGGAACATGGAAAAGGACTCATCTGGAAGTTGCTTTGTGGTCTCCAAATCCCTTCTTGTAATGTCCACTTCATTATTGTAGTGGTATTGTTCGACAAATGCCTTGCAAATGTCCTTCCAAGTATGTTTTTGGGTATCATCTAAGTTAATAACCATCTTAGGGTAGTATCCGTAAGTGTTTGATAAAAGAGTTGAGCAAGGAGCTCATTGTTGATACCAAAGCGATGCATTGCCCCCACATACATCTTTAAATGGATCTTGGGGCAAGTAGTACCATCAAATTTGTCCAAATTCGGCATCTTGAACTTTGGTGGAACTCTTGCATTAGGAAATAAGCTTAGGGAGTCTGTATCAACAAGGTCCTCTTTTTTCTTCAGACTTTTTATCATTTTTTCCATGTGCTTAACTTTTTCCATGATGGCTTTGATTTCAAGATTGACTTCCTTCCATTAGAAAGGATCCACGGGTCGGGAAGTGAGAGTAGGGGTAAAATTTGGTGGTTAAATTGTCATGAGCTGGAAAGGTGAGTTATTTCTGAGGAATTCAGGTGGTGGTGGGATGGTGTCAGTTTTTGGAGGCTTTTTGTCTCTGGAGTCAACTTTGGAAGTGGATCCACAGATAGGATAAAGAGCAGGTCTTAGGTCAGTTGAGCTTTGGACCAAGGAGGCCTATTCCATCAAGGTGCGAACACGTTCCATAATGGCCCTCTTTTGGGCTTTGAGCAGGTCTTGAAAATAGGCATCTTGCCTCTTCATTAGGGTCTCTTATTGTTCAGAGAGCTTAACAAGAAGCTCATTAAAGATTTCATCAGCTCTGGTAGCAGTGACTTCATCTCCAACAACAAACATTTTGCCAACCTCTTTGAAAGGGAAAAGGAATTGGGCTATCAAGCTTTGGAAAAAAGGGTTATGGGGAGGTGTGAAAACCAAAGGATCTTAGGTTTAACGACAATGGATGACAGTGTCTTATGGTTAGGTTGACGGTGTATGATGTTAGCTAGGTATGTATTTAGCTAAGGGAGCTAGGTCAGATTTTAACTTTGGGCGGCTAGATCATATTTTAGCTTTGAGTGGCTAGGTCAAAATTTAGCTTGGGATGGCTAGGTTAGATTTTATCTTTGAGTGGCTAGATCAAAATTTAGCTTTGAATGATTGAGATTATGATTTATGAATGGTTTACCATGGGCTTAAGGGTAGAGTAACCATGGGTTTTGCGATTGGGTATGGATGTACCATGGATTTGGATGTTGGATGGACCATGGGTTTGGTGATAGTTGGATAATGGGTTAGACTATATCATAGGGTTAGATGGGCCATGGGTTTGGATAGTGATGTAAGAGATGAAACCTAGTCAGCATTTAGTTTGGGTAAGGACAAGAGTGATGCTAAGTTAGTATTTAGCTTTGGTGATGATGGTTGAGGATAATGTTATATTAGTGGTTAGCTTGGGTAAGGACTATGAAAGATGAAAGCTAGATCAGTGTTTAGCTTGGGTAAGAGTTGTGAAAGATGAAAGCTAGGTTAGTATTTAGCTTCGGTAAGAATTATGAAAGATGAAGCTATGTTAGTGTTTAGCTTGGGTTAGGTTAGTGTTTAGCTTGGATAAGAATTATGGAAAAGGATAAGGGTACCATAGACAGGTTTATTTTTACCATGAGTTTGACATGGGTTTGGATAGGACTGGATCATGGGTTTAGGTGAACTATGAGTTTTGGGTTTTGATCATGGGTTTAGGTGGACCATGAGTTTTGGATTTTGACCATGGGTTTAGATGGACCGTGGGCTTTGGGTGTTGACCATGGGTTTAGGTGAACCATAGGCTTTGGGTGTTGACCATGGGTTTAGATGAACCATGGATTTTGGGTTTTGACCATGGGTTTAGGTGGACTATGGGTTTTGGGCATTGACCATGGGTTTAAGTGGACCATGGGCTTTGGGTGTGAAGATGTTTGGATATGTTGTTGACTCTTCACAAGGTTCAAGCTATGCATGCATGTATGCATGAATGAAAAGGTTTCATGATAATGATATACTAAGTTCAGTATTATGGTGCATAAAATCCTAAAGGAAGGTTTTATAAGTCATTACATGAAAGGGTTAGGGTGGTTTGAAGGGAACCTGTCACACTAGAGATGTGATATACCTAACCACATGTGAGATAAGGAGCCTCGCGTGGGTCCAATGGTACGTGGATACTCATTACACCTCTAAAAGGATTAGAGGATACATTGTGGGCTGGTTGATTTCACTATCGGCAAGCAGAGCTAAGGAAGGTTGCCCACTCGATGTTACTTTCTATCCATTATTTTTCTAGAAGCTAGGTTTTTGTGGACTAGGAGTCAAATGTAGTGATGCATGACAAAGTTATTTCGCGTTTAAAGCCAAACTCGGTATTTTACCAAAAGTAATCCACTTTATCTTTTATTTGAAAAAGATTTTAAGTCCCTAGTGGAGTCGCCAACTGTGAAGCCTCGCCTGAGTACCGGTTCGATCCACCGAGGAATCGAAATGCTCTTCAGGAGAAACTACACGATTGGAACTCGCTGTGAGTTCAGAAAATGGATTTATGCAATTTGGAAATTGTGAAAGTGAGTCGCCACTTCAATTTATTTATTTTGATTGGGAAAATTAAAGAAAACCCAAATTGATTGACTCCAAAAATGTTTTATTTTTATCCCAATGGAAAATTCACTAATCCGCGAGTAACCAAAGAGAGCTTGGGGATCAGGTTTTGGTAATTACATAATTAAGAAAATATGATTTTCTTTAGTTTGGGTAAAAATTGCAAAACAACTCTTAAAAAGGAATTTTCGTGTATGCATGAATAGGAATATAATGATGCATGAAACATATATATATGATAAGATGGAATGACAATTATAGATAAATAAACAAAAATAAATCTTACTTAATTATTACAAAGCCAAAATGATTGAAATAAAGAGGATCTTTCCTCTAGCCCTAATGGGTATTAGGGAAAACACATATTCCTCAACTACATTAAAGAAATGAAAAGTATAGATTTGGAAATAAATAACAAATATAAAAGGGAAAATGTTATTAAAAATGATTTTGGAGTTGATGCTTTAGAGACGGTAGCCTGCGTATTCTATTGAATAGGAATCAAACCTCACGCAGTTCTTCCTTCTTGCGAAGGAGGGGTTTTGGAAAAAAAGTATTGGTTTGTTTATTAATTTAATTTTGATTCTTAAATTAATAAATTTTAGATCTTTTCTGTTTTAGACCTAAAAAGAATTCTAGATCTGAGTTTAGAATTTTAAAAAATGGATAAAACGAATTATACCTTTGCTTTCCTTGATTTTCAGATGAACGGGGGAGCTTAACTTTGGATCTAAGCTCCACTTTGGATTTAGGACCCTGAAGTTGAACCTTAAATAGCGAAAGGTTAGCAAAATAGCATAATGAATGTAAATTAAAAAGAAATTGAAATAACAGCTTTTGTATCAAATTTCAAGCAGAACTTAAGCATAACAAGTAGAGCAATATAGGAGAGTTTCTACCTTAGAATTTCCCCCAAATGAGCTGGAAGGAGGCTCTATTTATAGAGTTGGTGAAGGGGGTGCTGACGGCACAGGTAGCGGTATTGGAAGCTCACCGATGGCACAGGTGGCACCGGTGAGTTGTCGGACATCCAGGTGGCACGCCCAGCGTGCCGCCCATATTACCGGCATGCATTTCATGCCGCCTATTCGATCGTGCTGCGCGTGCCACCCATATTACCGGCATGCATTTCATGCCGCCTATTCGATCGTGCTGCCTAGAGAGGTAGCATGCCTCGCGCGTGCTGACTGGCGGATTCAACCTATGTCCATTTCTGGTCCTTTTCAATTCTGATTCGAGCTCGGTTTGATTCTGTGGTTTTGTAACTGAAAGACGGTCGACCGGAGGTGTAAGATTCAGGAAATTTATTTTTCAATGTGGCGCTGCCCCTTTGACCTCTGCTCGTTAACTGGCTAGTGGGACTGTCGTATACGTAGCGCACTATTCTTAGTAGGTGTCAAGCTACAGTCGAATCATAAGGGTGCAAATTTGAGAGTTCACACACCCAAAGCAGAAAGGGTAAGAATAGATAAATTTTTCTCATCGGAGAATAACTGGCAAGACAGTTCATCTCTCTAAATCCTTAACAAAGCAAGTGAGACTCATCAGTATCTTTGCCAGCACAACTCTAACCACAAAATGGCTCTGTTCCATCTGCCACTGTGGCATCACCCCAATCAATAAACTCATAACTAACACTCAAACAGAAAATCCAGGCCCTCATGTTGAGCCTTTGCACCCCTCATACCCCCCTAGTCACCGGAATCATGGAACTTCTCAATCACAGTGGTCAAATTCACTTAACCATCGCCAACCATCATTTGGCTTGCAACATCCTGAGGTAAGTCAAAAACTCTGAAAAATTCAAAAAATGCTAGACTTTGAACTTTAGCACCACTAAAATTGCCTTTGAGTCGTAGCCAAGCCATATTCCCTATCTCCCTGGAATAGGCACAGCTCCTCCTCAGTAGCACCAAAATAGAAACCACGGGCCACTGGATTCCAAAATCTAAAGCAACCCCTCAAATTCCTCATAATGCCACCATGGCAAATTTTCCATACCAACCCAAGTTGAGTTTCTTAACCTTGTTGAGTTTTCAGTCCAAAAATGTATGACTTTGTAGAACACAAATGTCACATGAGAAATTGCATTCATAAAGCAAATGTGTGAATCCATCCTCATGCATCTATGCAACCATTCATTATAGGCATCACCACAAATCATGCATGGCATAGAAGTCAAGCAAAAGTTCTATGAATTCTGAAACATGCACGCATCATCTGTGCACCAGCATCTATGCAATCATCTATAATCATACATTTTCATGCATAAGTTAAGCCAATAGCCTCATTAACATCTCCTTAAGCTTACCAGTACTTCCTCAAAGCTGACTTATACCTTTTAAAGCTGACCTATGCCTCTTGAAGCTAAATGATACCTTTCTAAATCTAATCAATGAAGCGTGACTTCCAGAGTCCCTCTACTCTCGGCAAAGTTTCTTTGAGCCATCCAAAAGGTCCAACCCTTCACATTCAGAAGCCCAAGTTTCTTTGGCACAACTAAAATCTTGAGCTGACTAGCCATAAGTCGAGGCTCTTCCTCAGAATCTTGCGAGCCGACTCGCTATAGGTCGAGGCTCTCTTTCACTAAATTATCTTGTCCAAAATCATCTTTACCTCTAGCATTAAGGCCAAACAGATAGCCTTAATTGAGATTTACCCAAATTTTCTCCAACATTAATGCTGGACAGATAGCCTTGATTAAGATTTACCCAAATCTTTTTTACCTCCAACATTAAGGCTGGACATATAGCTTAGATTGAGATTTACCCCAAACCTTCTTTATCTCCAGCATTAAGGCCAAACAGATAGCTTTGATTGAGATTTATCCCAAATCATCTTTACATTAAGGCTGGATAGATAGCCTTGATTGAGATTCACCCAAATTATCGTTACCTCAAGCATTAAGGCCAAACAGATAGCCTTAATTGAAATTTATCCTAAATCACCTTTATCTCTAACATTAAGGTTGGATAGATACCCTTAATTGAAATTCATCGAACCTTTTTTATCTCCAACATTAAGGCTGGACAGATAGCCTTATTGAAATTCACCAAACTTTCTCTATTCCAACATTAAGGCCGAACGGATAGCCTTGATTGAAATTCACCAAACCTTCTCCATCTCCAATATTAAGGCCGGACAGATAGCCTTGATTAAGATTCACCTCAAGCATTCTTCATCTCCAGCATTAAGGCCGAACAGATAGCCTTAATTGAAATTCACAAAACCTTCTCTATCTCCAACATTAAGGCCGGACATATAGTCTTGATTGAGATTTGCCTCAAACGTTCTTCATCTCCAACGTTAAGGCCGAATAGATAGCCTCAATTGAAATTCACTAAGACTATTTTCACAACCGACGTGAAGGCCGAATAGATAGCTGTTGATAAAGCTTCATTTATCCTAAAGGTCTTCCCCTCAAAGGACATGATAATAACACACAAGCCTAGAGTCTGACATGGCACCTCTTCCCAATCTTCACTATCATCAGAATCACTTTTTGTTCAAAGCCAATTCTAATGAGGGGGTAACTGTGAACCCTCAATTTTACACCTTCAGTATCCAACTACAACTTTAGCACTTGCTGAATTTAACGCGTTGCGCAGAGTTGTTACGGTGATCCTGCTAACCGGTTAGTGGGAGGGGGTTCAGGGGGAGTGCCCCCGTAAGAAAATTTTTTAGCCTTCAATTACATTGCCACCAGACATCCAAAATTTCCAAACTCTATACTAACAACCAATCTCAAAAAAAAAAAAAAAAAGCCTCCGCAAGAGTGCCGTGCCGCATGGAAGGCGTGCAGCACCGCGTCAAATTTGTGTGGTGTAGCATAGCCTTCTTGCGGCAAGCCGCAAAAGCCTGACGCGGCGCCGCATAGGCCTGGTGTGGCATCACGCTAGGTCATGGGTTTTCTGCCTCCAGTGGGCCCCATGCGCGTAAAATGACTCTTTTACTCTTTTTTATCTAGTTTGCAGTAATTTTTTGACCCTACCCTCATGGTCTTTTCACATTTTCATTACTTAAACTACCCTCAACCCCATTTGCCTATAAATAGGCTTCCCATTCCATCATTTCTCAACATCTCTTGAATTAGTATTGATGGTTATATACTAATTCCTATTTTTTTCTTCCTCCAACCACTCTCTAATTAATTAATTAATCTTTTTAATTAATTAATTATCTCACCCTAACCAAGTTAATTAATCTTTTTAATTAACTAAAACTCTTTTTTTAAATTAAAATTAATTAATTAATCTTTTTAATTAATTAATCACTTTTTTCCAAAATCAAATTAATCATTTTTCTTAATCCACATTTCATCCAAATTAATTAATTAATCATTTTAATTAATTAATCACTTTTTCAAAATAATCCTTTTTCTTAATCCACTTTTCATCCAAAATTAATTAATTAATCTTTTTAATTAATTAATCCTTCTACTATTTTCATCATATTAATTAGTTAATTAATCTTTTTGATTAATTAATTAATCTCCCAATCAATCCAATTACCCAGTCTTGATAAAACGAAACTTCGGTCTGGTAAAACCCTCCACTCACCAAAAGTCAAGGTATCAGCCTTTTCCTCTCAAACCCAAATCGAATCAATCAATCTGATCAACTTTTAAATCCTTCCACTTAATCATGGAATGAACTACGTGGATTTTGATCCCTATTCAATTGGGTATGTAGGCACAGTTGGAATCTAAATCCAAACCTCAAATCCAAATCTCTATCAATTTCTTTTTTTCCTTTTTTAATTTATGGATATTTTATTTTTCTCCATGCACTCATGTCATATTCATGCATCTTATTTACAAATATCATTTTATAATATTTTTCATTCATGAAATCAATTTTCAAGTCAAATTAAACTTAAGAGCCAAATTTAGATCATTTAAAACCAAAAACCTAATACCCGAATTCAACCTGGTTCGAAGGCTAGTGATTTTTATCCTTAGGAAAATTAATTAAAAAATTAATGAATTGGAGTCAATTTGGGTTTTTTCCTTAATATTTTTCCAACTACATAAAATTAAGGTGGCGACTCCTAAAAATCATTTTCAAAATCAATCAAATCTGAACCCGAGGATTCTATCGTGAGTCTAAACCCGAACGAGCATCCTGGTTCCCTCTAGCGGACCGGGCCAGTGCTCGGGCAAGGGCTCACAATGGCACGTTGCACAGCAGGCGTGCGGCACAGTGTCAGAGCTGTGTGGCACCTCATGCCCAGTGTGCGGCATGCCGCAGGCGCTTGACGCGGTGCCGCAACATTCTAATGCTAGTGGGCCCCTTTCTGCACAGGAAATGACCCTTTTATCCCTTTCAGTCTAATTTTCAGCCCTTTCTAGCCCTACCCCTCATAGTCTTTTCACATTTTCACTACCTAAACTATCCTCACCTGTTTTTCCTATAAATACCCCTCTCCACTCCTCATTTCAAACCATCCTTTGAATTTGAGTAGATTGCTATCCTCAAATTCCTCTCTTCTTCTCCCTCTGAACACTCTTTAATTAATCTTTTTAATTAATTAATTACCTCACCCTAATCAAGTTAATTAATCTTTTTAATTAACTAAAACTCTTTTTTTTAATTAATCACTCAGTTAATTAATTAATTAATCTTTTTTATTAATTAATTAATCACTCGTTTTTCAAAAATCAAATTAATCATTTTTCTTAATCCACCCTTCATCCAAATTAATTAATTAATCTTTTTAATTAATTAATTAATCCATCTATCATTTTCATCATATTAATTAGTTAATTAATCTTTTTAATTAATTAATTAATCTCCTAGTCAGTCTAATCACCTAGTCCTAATAAAACGGAACTTCAGTCTGGTAAAACTGTCTACCCACCAAAAGTAACGGTATCAGCCTTTTTCCTTATTCTTAATGCATGTAAACCAAAATCAATCTGATCGACTCTTAAACCCCTCCACTTAATAGTGGAACGAATTACATGCATTTTGATCCCCATTTAACGGGATACGTAGGTACGTTTGGAATCTAAATTCAAATCTCAAATCCAAATCTCTATCAATCTCTTTTTTCCTTTTTAATTTGTGAATATTTTATTTTAATTTTCTCCTTGCACTCATGTTATATTCATGTATCTTATTTACAATTAACATATTATAATATTTGTCATTCATGAAATCAATTTTCCAAAGTCAAATTAAAGTTAAGAGCTAAATTTTGATTATTTGAAACCAAAAATCTAGTTTCTGAACTCAATCTGATTCGAGACTAATGATTTTATCCTTGGGTAATTAATTGAAAATTAATGAATTGGAGATACAATTGGGTTTTTCCTTAATTTTTCTATTTAAAAATAATTAGCGTAGCGACTCCCAAAATCATTTTCAAAATCAACCAAATCCAAACTCGAGGGTTCCATTGTGAGCTTAAACTCAAATGAGCATCTCGATTCCCTCTAGTGGACTGGGCCAGTGTTCAGGCGAGGCCTCATAATGACGAGAGGTGAGATTTAAGGACTCTTGTTCATTAAAGATATGTATATGATGCGGAGAAGATGGGGTCCGCCATTCATTTAAGGAGAGGACATCCAAGGTATATCTTCACCTTTTGAGTTTTCATTGTCAGGTCTCTGTGTATTTGCTATTTATATTTGCATTCTTTTGTTTTTTTTCCGCTTTTTTCTTTTGCAGTGAAGATGAAGAATCCTAAGCATTACCAAGATATTCTAAGTAGGAATGAGGAAGTGTCTCCTAGGGCTTACATGTCTACTGCTGAGCTCCCTATTTTAGACCCTTATACAGGGAGATTGAGGCTTCATGTTAGGACTGACTTCGACCCTTCATCTGCTAAGGGTTGCAAAGGGAAAGTGAAGCAAACTCATACAAAATAGCCTTAAGTAAGTTTGGTGGTTTTTGGCATGAGGAGGAGACTTGTTAGGGCTTCTGGCCCTACTGTTCCTGTCATGCAAAATATTGTTTTGACACTTTCTTCTATTGCTTCTATAGCAAAGCTTGTTACTCAAAAGGGATTACTATCCCTAGAGCAAGTGTATCTCCCTCTCTTCATTCCTCTCTTGCTCCTCCATCTGCCTAAAAAAGGGAAAGTAATTAAAGAGTTATGCCTTAAGAAGTCAAAGCTAAAAAGACAGGGTCCTTCACTACTGATGTATTGGATGTCTTCGCCCATAGTTTCAAGGCTGTTGAAAGTTGGTAGACTTAGAGTAACAGCTAGAAAATATTATTGATAATGTGGAGTTCAACACTAAATTGTCTTCGCTAATCCAAAGTTATAATTTACTAGAGCTTACATTGGAGATAGGTATGAATCATTCTCTTTTCCTCTCTCCACCTCCTTCAAGCTCTGATGCTCATATAAGGCCTAAGAGTACCTATCTAAGGTGGTCAAAGAGTGTTAGAGTTGTGAGGTCCCTACTGCTTTAGAAGAGGCTGCTTGAGAGGAGTTTGTGGCAAAGAGGGTCTCTTTACCTGACTTAGCCATACTCTTAGCATTGTACCCTTCTCCTATAATGATTCAGATTAGGGGAAGACATGTATTTGTTTAAACACAATTCACTTTTGCCAATTACTGTGATGAATCATTTTGTGCTTTTTGAATCTAACTTCAATCTTTTTCTTTTTTTAGCCCCTGCTGAGGGTGTTGTACCTTCAACTTCTATGATTTTATAGCCTTTGATTATGAAGGTTTTGCCTGTTCTAGATTAGGTGCCTATGCCTACCTTTGCTATGAGTCTTGCAGTAAAGACGGCTCTACCTTTTGAGCCTAATGTTGAAATTCCAGACGATGTGGCAAAGGTGACTCCTCTGCCTAGTAAGAAGCTGAAGAAGAAGCTGACAATGAAGGATTTCATGGAGAGGATGAAGAAGAGACCATCTGCTGAACTTTGTTCTTCATCTTCATAAGGCTCTTCTATGGTGGTTCCATAATCCCTTTTGCTCTATTAGCCATGAATGATAAATCCAATCTTTGATTCTACAACTTCTACTCTACCAGCAAGGAGGTAAAGGACTAGTGATTAGTATGAGCCCATAGTAAGGGATCTTCCACGGATTGAGAAGGGGGAAGGTTCGACTCCAGACAACCTCCATCTTATTAGGGAGATAAAGGAGCCTCCTATGCCTTTTTTAGTGGTTTCACTGGTGACTTTATCTCTCTTTTTTCTAGTTGCTTCTCCTCTATTGGCTTATGCTTTGAAGACTTTGAAGAAGCAGGATAGGATGCTAGAATAGGTAAATCTTTATTCTTGCTCTTATGTGTGATTTTATCTTCTTCATTTCCTCGCTAATCAAGCTTTGCCCTATCTCTTTTTGGCCTTCCCTTAATTACATAGGTTGCTTCGACCTATTTGGTAAAGTACTTTATCGCCACTAAAGAAACTTCTTTTGACCTAAAGCAATTGAAAAAGGACCAACTATATCCATCCCTTATTTAACGAAGGGCCATGGTCTTGAAATGGGCATCTGTTTTGCTATTGGGACATGCTTTCCAATTTCAAACTTTTGGTAAGAGGAAGATTTTCTAATAAAGGTCATGGCTTCACTCTTCATTCTAGGCTAGTAGTATCCCTGCTTAATCACTTTAGTTACCAACATATTTCCCCCAATATACATTCCATATGAGCCCTCATGGATCTCCTTAAGGATATTCTCGATTCATGGGAAAGCCTTCGGACTTATTTTTGATAGATTTAAAAATTGTTTCTTAGAGTGGCCATATTAATTTATTTTTATTTGGAAAAATATCAGGAAAAAACTCATTTGACTCTAATTATTACCTAAAAGAAAAAAATTACTAGCCTTGAAACCAAAGAGGATTTAGGGACTAGTTTTCAGTTTACTTTAATAAAATAAGTTTAGCCAATTAATATAAAAGTGACTTAAAGTATATTTCATGAACAATCTAAGATGCATGAACAATTTATAATATGCATAATCATTCAACTCTTCCATTCAACAATAAAGTAAATACACAAGAGTTAACATTATAATAAAAATTCCAAACTTAGGGGATACCTCCTTTAGCCCTTATGGATTTTAAAGAAGTCACACATTTTCCAAACTAAGCCTAATAATAAAGCAAAAAGAAAATAAAATAAAAGCATGTGAAGAAGGTGATAGGGGAGAGAGTTGGTTAGTTTTAATTGGATTCGATGCCTGAACCAAGCATGCCTGCATATCCCTTTGAATGGGAATCAGAACCCACATAGTTCTCCCTTCTTGTGAAGGGGTTAGTTTAGCCTAGCTATTATATCATGTTTTGATTGATAAATTAAAAGAGAGTTGAGTTGACTGATTTAACCAATTGATTACCAAGTGGAGTTAATCAAGTCAGATTCTAATTAACTATCTTAGCGAATCAAGAATTAGGCAAGGAGCCTTAAAGCACAAATCCTAAGGAGGGAAACAATGAATGAAGAAGAGAAAAGGGAAAGAAGCTTACCTAAGGCAGCGGGCAATGACTAGCCTTAGATGGTATGACGGCTTGCCTCAGATGGCGGGCGGTGGTTAGCCTCGGTTGGCGCAATGGCTTGCCTCGGATGGTGGGCAGTGACTAGTCTCAAATAGTGGACAGGAGCCTTAGACAATAGACTTGCCTTGAATAGGCAGACGGAAAGCCTTTGACTTATCGAGTAGGAGTCAAGGAGAAATCCCCCAACTCGCTTTGCAAAGCAAGGAGCAAATGTAAAGTGAAAGAAAAGAAAAGCTTTAGATTTAGCATGCTTTCCTTGATGCAAAGGCTTTCAAGCTCCCAAAGTTAATCTTTTGAAGTGTGGAGAGGTCCTATATATATATGGAGAAGATTGGAGGAGGAAAACACTAAAGTTCTAATGTGGGATCATGAAAACAATGAGACTCATAAGAGTTGTTGCACAACGCTTTGCGGCTTCATGAGGGCTCTACGGCAGTGCCGCAGTTCTCCCATTTTCACCGTTCTTGCTCCTTTCTTATCCATTTTTCATGATTCTAATTGCGTTGTATTCATTATTCAGTCCCATATGATTTGAAGGGGTACAAATGTCAAAAAGACATATTTTGATTTTTTTGGTGTTTCCATTTTGAGAGTTTTTGGCTTTTGGAGGTTTGTTTACTGAGTCCAAGTGCTTCTAAGGTTCAAGCACATACTGGAGAGTGCAAAATTAAGGGTTCATAGGGGCCTGTGTAGCTAGGGGAATCATGTTCATTGAGTTACTAATTTTCAGGAAAGAATGGATGATTTTTTTTTTTTTTACTGTGCTCAAATATTATTTTCAAATGAGTGAGTATTCCTTGGTTTGCTTAGGAAGCAAGAAAGAGCATTTTTAGGCCAAGAAAGGAAAGCAAGTGTTTCTATCCTCCGAGAAAGAAGAAAAACTTAGGGCCTACAAAAAGATCAACCAACTTTTCTCACAAATGGTTTCAATTTGGTTGGATCTTGATCAAATAAGATGATTTAGGCTGGATCTTTGATGTTGGGCCTTGGTGTTGAGAGCTTATAAAGAGAATATGAAAGTAAAGAGGGCTAAGCCTTATGCCTAGAAAAGATCCTTTGATGCTCAAGTTAGTAAAGATCATCACTGGTGGCCAGAGAAGAAAATTTCTCTTCTCAAGTTAGAGAGTTTTTTAGTGAGAGAAAGGAGATGAAAAAGATGTAGAGTTTTAACTACCTTAGTCAAGTGATGATCCTTCTCTTTTATAGGTCCACGCATGGTAAAGGCATGTGACAATGGTACTGAGGAGAGAGAATGTTCCCATGACATACCAATCCTCTAATTGGTGTGGTACGTACAAAAATTAGGGAAACAAGTCCACTAACATGATCTTGGCATATAGCAAGTTGGTTAGTGATGTTAAGGGGTAAGGATGCATAGCCTGGTGGTTCTCCTTTTCTCTGTCATGGGTGAGTAGATGTTATATTTCATGACATTAACTATAGTGGAGAAGCTTGTTGGGCATGTTTCTTTGGGCAAATGCGAACTAAAGGAAAAGCCTCAATAGGGAGTCAGGGTCTTCACCTCTTCAAAGTGTTGGGATCCTTTTACAAGGCTCACTCTTAGAGGACTTTTATTTGAGCTTTGACTGATTTATGCCATTGCTTTTTTAGGCCATTTTTATCCTCATCACTTTTTATTTAATAACCATTTATCATAATTCACTTGACAATCAAATATGTGAGTCTTTCGAACTACACTATCTTTTCGCTAAATTGTAAAGAAAGTTTTACCCACTATTAAAATAACTTTTCCCTCTTGCCAGGGCAATGTTTTGGACAAGATAAGGTAAATTTTAAAATAATTCCATTTTTCCTTGTTTAGGAAAAAGAGGAAAGTGAGGAGAAGATATATGGGCTATTTAGTTGGAAAATATTTTATATTTTCTATCTCCAATTTTTATTTTTATTTTCATATTTTCATTCCTACATAAAATAGAAAACAAACGGAGAATATGTTCATTTGTGCAAATTCTATAGTTCATTTTCCAATTTTTGGAAAACAAAAAATACGTTCAAACATGTTGTTTTATAGTTAACCAAAACTTCAAAATAATTTCATATTGATTTACTTTTATAGTATATTAATTTTTGTTTATGGACTTGTGAAATGAGTTTGGGTATAACTCATTTCCAAAAGCTCAAAGGAAGAGGGTGCCCAATCCATATTATACACAATATAGCAAATCACTAACTTAACGATATGGGATAATTTTAATACCATCCATTGACATGTGCTAGGCCCAAATTAGCATGTCACACGATTGAATATTAAGCCCGTGTCAAGAAATACATGTGAAATTTAGAATTCGAGAATGGGTGATTCATATGGCGCACACAAGAGGACATAAGCACATAACAGGGATCTGGTTGAGGCTCAGACATCATGTCAAATGGGCTTGGATGGAACTCATTCCCAAAAACTTGCTCAAAGAAAGGAAGTGCTCAATCCACATTATATACAATATAGCAAACCACTAACTTAACGATGTGGGATAATTCTAAAAAGACTATTTGTTGTATTTTTATTAAGTAAATAATAGTTTTCAATTTAAATATTATTATAAAAAGATTATTTGATCAGTGCAATAAGAAAAGGAATTTTTTTTCATAGTCTATTGGTTGTGCAAAATATTAATATATTTTAGAACTATAATCAAATAATTATCATTTCTTAAATAACAATTATAATTTTTTAGAATTATAATTAAATAATAATTAGTTCTTAAATAACAATTGATATTGAGTCAAATATATTAAAAAATTAAAGAATTAATAAATTTTAGTTTAGCTATTTTGTTATTAGTAAAAGTATATATGCTTGTAATTATATATTAGTAATAATTATCTAATTGTCTAAGATGTCATTGTAGAAAATAAAAAGTGAATGTGCGTTTTGGTTTGAAATAAATAGAAAACAAAGAGAAATTTTATAAAGGAAAATTTAGAAAACAACTTTTATTTGTTTTCCAAATTTATATATAATTTTAGAAAATAGAAAACTGGATTTTTATTTTCTAATTTGAAAAAAAAAAGTGTTTGAACAAATTTTCTAATTTTTTTTTTAATCTCCATAGAAATATTTTATGGAAAACTAAGCTCGTTTTCCAAATTAAATAGCCCCATAATATTTTTATCATTTTAAATAATTAGATGACGTTTTGTTTCAAGTTTTAGTTGAATTAAAAATCACCTAAAATGATAAATAAAATTTTTTAACTTAAATTTTACACTAAAAACTTCTTTAAAAATTTAAAGTGATTACATTTTTCTAAACTTTTTTATAATTTAAAATTTATATTATTTCTATTATTATGTACTTAAAATTCAGTATGAATTTTTAATTTTATCAAATACCACCTAAAATGAAGAAAAATAAAATGAAGGAAAATAAAGTGAAAAATGTAAACGGTTTCATAATTTTTTTTTCCCGGACTTAGGAGGAAAATGGGTTAAAAACATGTAAATTTATTAGGATGAAACTGTAGCTAGGCTGGCAGCTTATATATGGTTTCTTTTGAGATGTTGTAACAACTAGCTACATGATGGTGTGTTGTAGGGCTGTGCATGGTTTAGGTAAAACAGGGGATTGCAAAATTTTTATACCGAATTGAAATTTTAGGGATCCCAAAAATCAAGTTGCTGGTTCCGACTTATAAATATGAAGTACAGGTCCTGACTTGTACTATTATTTCAGTACAAGTTAGTTCAGTTATTTAGGGTAATGGTTCAGGCCAATATAGTTCGAGTATCATGGATTTTGGGTAATTATGTCAAATTTGACTCTGATAAGATAAATTTCGACTTCAATAGGTCAAAATTCAAAATTAGTTGTGTGGATTTTGACTTTAGTATAGTCCAATTCGACTATACTGAGGCTGAATTCGACCATACTTAGGTCAAACTCAACTTTAATAAGGTGAATTCGAATATGAATGTCGAATTCGACTGTAGTACAGTTAAATTCAACCATAGTAATAAAATTTGTCATGTTTAGTTTGGAATTCATAAATTTGACTTCAATTAGATAAGACAAGCTCTAGCATTCAACAATATTGAAATATATATGAAATTAAGAAGAAATAGAAAAAAGCAAAAAATCATCAAATATTATATATAATAAAAAACACAATACTTAATAATTAATATTTATGTAATTAATATTTTTTAATCAATACAATAAAAAAACATAAAATACTTGAAAATCATAAAAACATAAGCACATAAAAAAATTAAAACATAATACTTACTTAATATTATAATTATAAAATTAGAAAATAAATTATTTGGAGGGGCCACGAGAGAGGGCAACGTCATCTTCAATCTGGCCCTTAGTTGCATTCTTCTCCTCTATACCTTGAGATATATTGCATAAATAGCCATGAGAGGATGATAAATTTCCAGCATTTTGTCCTTGACGTAATTTATCTACACATCTGACATAACCCTATGAATGTACTCACTTACTTCAACCCTTATATTATCATAGAGCTTATATAAATCATTTCTAGAGACTCAGATGGTGGTAGATGCTTTCATGTACCTTTTTTGTATGGCTTACTACTGGGAGTTTTCTTAGGAGTTGGTTGGATAGGGATTGTTGAATTCCATTTCAGTATGAAGATTGATGAATAAAGCAGAATATGGAAGATTTAAAAATAAGATGAAAGATGTGTGAGTGAAAACAACACTATTGGTGCCTTTTTATAATGAAAATTTTATGACTTTTTCATTTATCAATACACATAGAGTTATTGCAAATTTTTTGAAAAATACCAACCGTCATAGTTGTTTTATTTTCCAAAGAGATTTGCTTCATTTGATTGGTTGAATTAAAATTTCTTTTTAATTATATAAATTTAATTTACATAATTTAATAGTTCATTGAATTTTGAGTAATTAAAAAAATTTAAATAATTTAAAATTATTTTATGAAATAAGCTAAGTTGAACTTGGATAATAGATATATTAGAATTGACTATAATAAGATTGAATTCGAACATAATAAGATCAAGTTTGATTTGACCTTATTCAACAACGTCAAGTTTAACAGTGATATAAGGTTAAATTCGACTTGTATTAAAGTTGAATTAGACTGAATAAGTGTTAGGTTCAACATTAGTAAGGTTGAATTTGACTGTGTTAATTTTGAACTCAATGTTGAATTTATTAAACATTATTAATGAGAGGTGGACCAAATGACTAAATGCTTAAAAAAAAAACACTTATTATTGAAAATCAATAACATTCTTAGGCAGGCAAGAAGTAGGAGGCAAGCATTCAATAAACATCCAGCAAGCATACATTAAAGAAGGAAACAACAGTATAAGGCAATTAGAACAACAACATCAGACCAGTAGACAAGGCTAGCACAAAAGTAACACAATAGTAGTAAATAAATCACCAATAAAACAAATAAAGAAGAAAAATAAAGATATGATTTGAAAAGACACAATTGTATTAAGGTCAAATTCGACATCATTATGGTCAAACTCGACCTTAATAAGGTCGAATTCCATCTAATTTAGGTCAAAAAAGATATATATATATATATATATATATATATATATATATATATATATATATATATATATATAGTTTTGACCGTAATAAGGTCGAATTAAATATACTAAAATTAATAATAAACATTAAATATTGACTCACATAGTTCAGCAATCAGCATGACAATTAAATATCAACAAGGCTTCTTGGAACCACACTCTTTATTATTTATGGCTCTTTCAAAACACTTATTATTTATGGCTCTTTCGAAACACCTTGAAAATCTAAATTTGAATCAATAAGATTTCTTATTGTGAAGAAATTAATATATTTTTAAATGAGATGTAGATTGTAAATATTTTGAAAAATATACTATCTTCCTAATTTTCAAGTTTTGAGAATGTTTCTTCAAGAGCAATTTTGTTGATTATTGTCTCTCAGCTATTCTTGGCAACAAATTAGCACCTCAGTAGTGGTAGGAGTCAAAGAGCTCCTAAATTGGTCTAACATCGTCCCACTAGTGCTAAATGCTTACTCACTTGCCATTGTTGAACATTGTATAGCCAACACATCCCTTACAACCTTAGATAGCACAAAGAACCTCTCTGCATTTATTTGCTACCATCCTAGGAGGTTGAAATCAATTGAAAATGTTCTCTCTTTCCTCTAGATATATATCTACCTCAGATTTCTCAATCATGCTACTCTGTCTCACTTTTTGAATAAAATATGAGTGAATATCATCATTTGTTATGTCATCAATTGTGAGATGAGTAGAGGACATTGATGTGCTAGATCCTATTTGATCATGCTTTGCTTTGTACTCATCAAGCATATACTGGAGAGCCATTTTCACCCTAGATACAAGTTTTGTTGCCTCACGCTCACCATAATGATCATTGTACTTGACCTTTAAGTACTCCATTTTATACCTAGGATCTAACACTAATGCAATAAATACCATAACATTCATTTTATTAAACTACCCTAGTATTTGTAAAATTTAACTCTTGTGTGACTTCCTAAAAATGCAAGCGCAGAATTAGGGGATACTTTCGCACACCTCTAACTCTCTAAGTATTTTAAGAATTTTGAGAAAGTATAAATTAGAGGTAGAATATAGAGTCCAAAAAATTTTGCATGTAACATCATAAATTTTTTTAGGAACCTAGTAATTATCCTTGCATTATCCCAATCAAATTCATCAGGCAACTCTTCCTAAACTCGATTGTTAACTTATGATCTACCTCCTAGATCTTTTCAAATATTGTTTGATACCTATTTTAGTTTGTAACATGTGATGGGTGGAATTCCACCTTGTTGTACAATCTAAACACAATGATTCTTTACTAGTGATCTTAAGTTCGTCACACCACTCCCTAAATTGGTCCTTTCTTTGTAGGTTGCTCCTAATGTCTCTGATCTTAGAAATTGCCTTCGAGACAAACTCCATCCAATCCCTCACAATCAATTAAAGGATGTAAGCACAACACCTCATATGAAATGTTTTCCTACCCAAAACGAATGCATCTTTTTTTAATAATTTTTTTTGATGGATGCATAGCAGTGTCATTGCTTGATGCATTATCAATAATTATGCACATTACTTTACTGATCCCCCATTCTTTCATCCAAAACTCAATTGCATTCCCAATATTCACTCCCTTATGACTCTTAATGACACAAAAATTCAGAATTCTTTTATGCAAATTCCCTTCATTGTCAATAAAATGAGCAGTGAAACACAAATAAGACAAGTTTTGAATACTTGTCCATGTATCAATTGTTAAATAAACTCTTTGACAATTACTGGCAATGAATGCTTTTAATTTATGCTTTTCACTCATAAACAAGTTATAACAGTCCCTAGCTATAGTGAACCTAGAAGAAATGATAAACTCTAGACAAATTGTTTCCACAAAATATCTAAACCTAAGTCTCTCAACAAATCTAAATTCTAACTCATCTCTGATTATCATTTTAACTAATACATCCCTAGAAGCTTGCTGGTCTCTCGGCTGTCAACCTTTTTTCCCCAAAAGATTGCTTTTGAAAAGTTAGTGTACTTTGACTCTTATCTTTTCCACACCTGTATAACTTAACTAATGTTTTTTTTTTCTTGAATTGGAAACTCCCTACAAGTTTCTCTAAAGTGTTTTTAAAGGCCAAAAGTTCCCTTTGATATTCATTCTTACAACACACACACTAAGCCCTTTTAGTCTCATTTTCCTCACTATCATATAACTTCTTAAATTGATTCCAAATATCAAACTTAGTTCTTTTACTATTTGGGTTAGTAATGGTAGTGTCAACTGTATTACCTTCTAACCGATTTCCAGAATCAATTTGCTTATGATGATCATCATTAGTTCCACTGACTTTATGACAAAAAATTTAACTTGGAACTATCGTAGGTGATGAAATTGAATCAATTTTGTTGGATATGGATTGTTGAGTAACTGGTGGCACATCTTGTGTACTTCCATTAAGGCCACTTTCTACTACTGGTGTCCTTCCACTATGGACTCTACCTGATGCTAGTGTCCTTCCACTATGCCCCTCTTATAGTATTAGGATTTCTCTTAGTAGTGTTCTTTGCCATTTTCTATTGCAGCAAATGACACATAACAATCCAACAATAATAATTATTAAATAGTCTAATAAAAAATAAATTTGATGGAATAAAAAAGATATAATAAAATCTACCATAATATGGTCGAATTCAACCATAGCATAGATGAATTCAACTTTAATATAGTCAAATTTGATCTTTGATAGTTGAATTCGACTTTAATATAGTCAAATTTGACCTTATTATAGTCAAATTCGACCTTATTTAAAGTCAAACTCGACCTTATTCAAGGTCTAATAAGACCTTATTAATATTTAGATGAACCTTATTAAAAAAAAAATTCCATATTATATCATTTCATAATAAAAATACATTACTTACTAAACACTTTGACACTTAAAAATGTTAAAAGTACAAAGATTAAATGTATGATAACAATCACACATCTACTACTACTACTTATGACATATTCATTCCATGGAGATTCACCGACTTTATCATTTTGCATGTTCATAATAAAAGCAACCAACTCTAGTACATTAAATTCATTTATATCAGGTTCCCAAAATTTGTACAACTACAACTATCACAATAAAAATACAATTCATTAGGGTTCTTATGAGACTCTGATATCTTAATCATAGCCTTTCTTCCACAGTTACACCATTGGTTTCTAAATTTAATTAAATTTCCATTCACATAAGTATAGCTTCTGCCTTCTTCATATCCCCTATTAAAGTTAGATCTTATTGACATTGATGAATTGGAGTCCATTTATATACTATTTGCTAATAATGAATACAATGATCTCTAAGATTATGAAATGTGAAGTTGTGAATTCTTGAACTAAGAATAAGTAAGAGATCTAGCCATGCTCTAGGCATTCCATTTCGATTATTTATACAAATATCCAATATAAAAAACTAGCCATTAATTTTCAATATTCATTTTAACTTTTAACGGTCATATTTTTAGTACTATCATAAATTATAATATGTTAGTTTAAATTTAACTATTAGCTTGAACTTTTTTTCTCCTTCTTTTATTTCTCTTTCTTCGATTTCAAATGCCGATTATAATTTTCTTCAACTGTAAATAGCTACTCTTGGTTGATAATTTTAAGATTTTTGCGATATGGCAGTCTTAGTGACTTGATTTAGGATTCGGGTTACAGACTAGAAAGAAGAGAAAGACGAACTTGAAGATAGAAGTAGGAAAAAAGTGAAATACTTTCTCTCTGTAGCAAGTGGCCAAACTTATAACTAGGGTTGTATTTTAGGTTTTATACCATTAAGATAATTCAGCCACATGTCAATATTCAATAATCAAGCATTATATTATTATTATCAAATTATTATTATTATTATTATTATTATTATTATTATTATTATTATTATTATTATTATTATTATTATTATTATTGTTGTTGTTGTTGTTGTCAAAATTTGAATAAGTCTATTAAAACTGCATAGCATTTAATCATCAAATTAGCATTGCATAGTTTAAAACAACTTAAAATGGTGTAGCATTTAGCCCTTCAATGTCACATAAAACGGCATAGTATTAGCTTTATTATTCAAAACGTCAAATTTGACAATAATATAGTTGAACTCAACTATAATAATGAAGAGTTCAACCGTTTAAAATTGTCATGAATCAAATTTGATATCCAGCTAATAAAAATGACTTTAATTATGGTATAATATATACTTTGATCAAATTCAATATATGAATATATTATTAGGTTATTAGAGTATTAAGTTATTTCAACTTGACATGAATTTGTAACTAATCAAGATCAGGTAATCATGATTGTTACTAATTTTATATTTTTCATTAATATATTAATAACATAATATTATTGGATTATATTTTGTGAATATATATTAGGGTTGATTTCAATAGTGCTAGGACTTAGGCTATGGGGTTTATATCTAAGGGTTTAGGGTTTAGGTTAGAGTATAGGGTTTAATTGTTAAATGATTAATGATTATTTGGAACACATGTTTAAGATAGATATAAATCTTACTTCAACAAAATATATTCGATCAAATTCAAGTCATTAATGATGAATTTAACCTTATTGATTATTTAGATATAATTTCATTAATATTCATTATTACATTCGAATTTGACAATTTTACAACTTATAAGGTTGAATTAAATATTATTGATATATATTTTAGACTACATTAATGTCCCAATGTGATATACTGACACAATATTATTAGCTTAGCTTTATCATTCAAAACGTCAAATTTGACATAAACACCATCAAGTTTGAATGTAATAACAAAGAATTCAACCGTTTAAAATTGCTATCAATCAAATTTGATATCAAGCTAATAAAATTGACTTTAATTATGGTATAATATATACTTTGATCAAATTCAAGATATGAATTCAATATAGTATTAGGCTATCAGCCTACTAAGTTATTTATAACTAATCAAGTAATCATGATTGTTAACTAATTTTATATTTTTCATTAATAGTTTAATAACATAATATTATTGGACTATACTTTGTGAATTAGTATTACTATGCCGTTTTGCATTAACATTTTTTTATTATGTTACTCCTAAATCCTAATAATGATGGAGTGATAAATTTACTAGGTTATTTAAAACCTCAATACACATAGCTTAGATTAAAATGGTGTAGTATTTAATTGCCCAATCATAGCCGAAGGGTGAAGGCGAATAGTTACTCAAATATTAATATTATATATGTTATAAACTAAAAATAAACAACGTCATTTTATACTTTCAACCTATCTGAAAGTGCCACATGGTGAGTTGGTGACAATTTTTAGAATATAGTAGCATCAAAGAACTCGACTACTTGACATTTCATTTTCATTTTGCTATCCTTAATTTGTATAATGAAGTTCTTACTTTTCCATTCTTTTGGGTTTTCTCTCATTCTTCTTTGAATTTTCTTCAATTCTCTATTCCTCTTTTTATTATTCTCTCACAAATGGTTGGGGTCATGCAAAAGTGGATAATCACTGAAAAAGGATATCTAACCCTAAAGAAAAGAAACCCTATCCTCAGCAACATAACACAGAGTAAGTCTTAAGTACTTTAAGCTTTTGCATGTATTTTTTCTTATATTATGTTTTCGTTTGCTAGATAGAAAATGTTTGGAAATTTTCAGTTTTATAGATTAGGGTTTAAGGTTGAATCAAATTCATAATGTCAAATTGAAAATTGTGCACATCGAATTTTACCTTATTGAAGTCAAATTTGATGTTTTTAAAGTCAAAATCAGTCTTCCATTTAAAAAATTCAAATTCCATGTTATTATCAAATTGGACTTTAACTCCTTATTAAGGTCAAATAAGTCATTATTAACATCGATTTTGACTCTACTAAGTTCGAATTCCATCTTAATAAACTTAGATAGCTCAACACTTCATTTAATCTCGTTAAAATATATATTTGATTTGTGAGTTCATATGATTCATTATATGAGATAGTATGGTTATGGTTGGTCCTGATAAGGAATACTTCTTTGCTAAAATTTCAACATATTTCCATCTAGAAGATAAGATTGTTTCAATAAATAAGAAGCTTACTAAACACAAATGAAATTGCTAAAAGAAATTGCCTTTAGTCATCTTATAAACCCATAAGTAGGAAACTAGAGTAAACAACTTGTACACAGCATATTGTTAAGGCAGATGGAGAAAGGTGATGATGAGGAAGATTTCATGTACTTTAAATTTGGTGGGAAAAAAGTGAAGTTTAGGAGGGAGGAGTTTTCCTTGATGACAAGTCTGAAGTTGAGAGATAGTGAATATGCACTTAATAATGTTATTTTAGGTGAGGTGGAGATCGTTTGAAGAAATTCGTACATGGCCTTGTCAAGGATATGGATTTCACATATGGTCATATGAATGAAGTGTTTGAAAAGATGGGAAGTGAAACTACAGATTCAAATGTGGTGGTTATTGCATTGCTCTTGTTATTGCTATTGCTATTCACATATGTTGTTTCTAGATAGACAATATCAAAGATTGATTTGAAGCTATTAGAATTGGCAGGAAACTTCAGTTAGTGGAATCAGTTTCCTTAGGGAGATTGGGCATTCAAGTCAATTGTCCAATTTGTTAGGTCATGCATAGCAAATGCAATGAAGTAGCAACCAAAATCAAAGGAAACAAATATAAGGACACATACGATTGGAGATTTCCTGATTGTATTCTAGATAATATTCTATTATTGCTTTGAATTAGTATTATACAACTTTAGTAAGGTCAAATTAGTTGAATTCAACCTTACTAAAGTTGAATCCGACCTTACTAAAGTCAAATTTGACCTTGAAATACATGCAAGGTTAGTTGACTTTTTGACATATGGTTGATATGCTATATAACTATAATATTGCAGGTGTTGTGAGATTGAACTTGAGTTGGAGAAAAGCAAATTGTTTAAGAGGTGTATAGATCTCCAGCCAGTTACAACAAGGATTTTTAAGTGGCAAATACTATTTAATAATATCAAACAAGCCACCCCTAGAGAATAATTATATCATTAAATTCTTAAAAATACAGGTCCTATGGAAATTAATGCAACAATTGGAGAAATAAGAAAATATGGAGTTTTTTCTGGTGTTAATAAAGAAAAAGAAGTAGAAGAAGTTGGGGTGAGGCTGAAGAAGGAGAAAAGGAAGATGAGGATGAAAAAGATGAGGAAGAAAAAAGAAAAAAACTGATGAGGAAGAAGAAGATGAAGATAAGGATGATACATCAAAGTTTAGTTTTGCAGAGAGAAAGGAGAAAAAATTGTGAATAATGAGCAGAATAAATTTGATAATAAAGTAAAAGATTTTGAGCAGTATATTGATAGTAAATTAAAAGATCTTGAGGAATATATTGATGATAAAATTTTATCATTAGAGGAGAGGATGGATAATAAGATGAGGGATTTTGCTAAAACAATGATGAAGAATTTAGATGATCATTATAAGAAAATTGATGATCATTTAAATTCTTATCACAATAAAATGGCTTTGTAAATAGTTGGATTGAAGAATGTGGTGGATCAGCTAGACCAGAAACAACATAAATTAGCTAATGAAGAAGAGGCAAATAAACAAGATAATGAAGATTTTAAACAAGATCATGAAGAAGAGGCAAATAAACATATAAATAAACTGCTAAAGAAGATTTTAAGTCTGTTGAAGAAGTTAATTGGAAAAGTCAGACTGATAATGAGACAGACTTGGACAATCTAGTTAACAAAATTACATTTTCCAATGAACTTGATAAACAAGAATCATCTCGTAATGGCCTAAAAGAGTTGGCCAATGCATGTGAATATCAGCAAATTGTCCAAGTAGCAGTTCCAATTAATTCATTGCCTCCTGTACATACGATTGCTGATGATATGATAGAGGTTAACCCACCTAAATCACAGCTATTAAAGCAGCAATTGGTGTATGTGAGGCCTCGCCCAAGCACTGGTCCAATATGCTAAAGGGAATAAAAATGCTCATTTGGGAAAGAACTCACGAGAAAGCCCTCGAGCTTATTTTTGATAGATTTAAAAATTATTTTTAGGAGTCGCCACCTTAATTTATTTTTATTTGGGAAAATATAAGGAAAAACCCATTTGACTCTAATTATTACCCAAAAGAAAAAGGATCACTAGCCTCAAAACCAAAGAGGATTCGGGGACTAGGTTTTCGGTTTAATTTAACAAAATAAGTTTGGCCAGGTAATATAAAAGTAACTTAAAATATATTTCATGAATAAATTAAAATGCATGAACAATTTATAATATGCATGATCATTCAATCCACAAAGTTTATACATAATTAGAATTCAAAATAAAAGAGAGTTAATATTACAATGAAATCCAAACTGAGGGGATACCTCCTCTAGTCCTTATGGGTTTTAGGGAAGTCACACATTCTCCAAACTAAACCTAATAACTAAGTAATGGAAAGCAAAGTAAAAATAAGTGAAGAAGGTGATAGGGGGGAGAGTTGGTTAGTTTTAATTGGATTCGATACCTGAACCAAGCATGTCTACGTATCCCTTTGAATAGCAATCAGAACCCATGCAGTTCTCCCTTCTTGCGAAGAGGTTAGTTTAGCTTAGCCACTTTATCATGTTTTGATTGATTGATTAAAACAGAGTTGAGTAATTAATTAATTTGATTGATTACTGAGTTGATTAGCTAACAATCTAGATGAATCAATTTAATTAACTAACTAAAAGAGATAATGAAATTAAGGGAAATGAAGCTTACCTCAGATGGCGAGTGGCGGCTGGCTTTAGATGGCAGGCAGTGGCTAGCTTTAGACGGCGGGTGGTGGCTAGCTTAGGATGGCGGACAGTAGGTGGTAACTGGCCTCGGAGGGTGTGCGGCAGCTAGCCTTGGGTGGCAAACAAGAGCCTTGGGCAAGAGACTTGCCTCGAATAGGTGGGTGGCGAAAAGCCTTAAACTAGTCAGGTAAGAATCAAGGAGAAACCTCCTAACTCGCTTTGCAAAGCAAGGAGCAAATGCAAAGTGTTTTGCTTGAAGTAATGCTTTTCAAGCTCTAAAAGTTGGTGTTTTAAAGTGTGGAGAGGCCCTTTATATATAGGAGAATGTTTGAAGCATAGAAAACACAAAATTCCAATGTGGGATTGCAAAAATTGAATTTTTGCCAGAGTTGCCACAGAGACCTTTGTGGCACTGCAAAGGCCTTTGCGGTAGTGCTGCACAGACCTTTGTAGTTTCGTAGAGGGCTTTGCAGTAGTGCCACAGAGCTCTGCAGCAACAGGCCCTACTTTTGCCTGTTTTGCCCGTTCTTGCTCGTTTCTCATCTTTTTTCACGATTCCAATTGCGTTGTATTCGTTACTTAGTCTCAGATAATTTGAAAGGGTTTAAATGCCAAAAGGAAATATTTTATTTTTTCCATTTTGAGAGTTTTCAGCTTCTGAAGGTTTGTTTATCGAGCCCAAGTGCTTTTAAGGTTCAAATGCATACTAGAAGGTGTAAAATTAAGGGTTCACAGCTGCCCCCTCACTTGAATTATCTTCATCTGAATGGTGATTCTGATGATAGTGAATTTGAGGATGAAGAGGATGCCCTCGATATATTTGGGAGTGGTTGGAATGAAGAGGATGCCCTCGATATATTTGGGAGTGGTTGGAATGAAGAGAATGTCCCCGGTATACTTGGGAGTGGTTGGAATGAATAGGATGCCCTCGGTATATTTGGGAGTGGTTAGAATGACAAGGATGCCTCTAGTATATTTGGGAGTGGTTAAAATGAGTTGGTTGCCCCCAGTATATTTGGAAGTGGTTGAAATGAATAGGTTGCCTTCGATATATTTGCGAGTGGTTGGAATAAAGAGAATGCCTCCGGTATATTTGGGAGTGGTGGAAATTAAAGAGGATGCCCCCAATATATTTAGGAGTGGTTGGAATGAATAGGATGCCCATGGTATATTTGGGAGTGGTTAAAATGAATAGGTTGCCCCTGGTATATTTAGGAGTGGTTAAAATGAAGAGGATGCCCCTGGTATATTTAGGAGTGGTTGGAATGAAGAGGATGCTCCTGATATATTTGGGAGTAGTTGAAATGAGAAGAGGATGCCCCCAGTATATTTGGGAGTGGTTGGAATGAATAGGATGCCCCCGGTATATTTGAGAGCATTAGGCAGAAAATGATAGTTCCTGTCTGGTAGGAATGAAAAGTGATGGTCTTGTCTGGTAGGATCAAGAAGAGATGACCATCCTGTCTGGTAGGAATGGTAAAGATAACTGTTTTGTCTGGTAAGAATAGTAGTGGTCTTTTCTGGTAGGAATGAAAGTGATGATCATGTCTGGTAGGATTAAGAAGAGATGACCATCCTGTCTGGTAGGAATGGTAAAGATAACTGTCCTGTCTGGTAGGAATAGTAATGATCCTTTTTGGTAGGAATAAAAGTGATGATCCTATCTAATATGATCAAGAAAAGATGACCATCCTATCTAATAGGAATGGTAAAGATAACTATACTGTCTGGTAGGAACAGTAGTGTCCTTTCTGGTAGGAATGAAAGTGATGATCCTATTTGGTAGGATTAAGAAGAGATGACCATCCTATCTAGTAGAAATGGTAAAGATAACTGTCCTGTATGGTAGGAATAGTAGTGGTCCTTTCTAGTAGGAATGAAAGTGATGATCCTGTTTGGTAGGATCAAGAAGAGTTGACCATCCTGTCTGGTAGGAATGGTAAAGACAACTATCCTGTCTGGTAGGAATAGTAGTGGTCCTTTATGGTAGGAATGAAAAGTGATGATCCTGTTCAACACAAAAATGCTAGATGATTATGCAATGATCTAATACCTTGAACCTGTGAAGGGTCTGCCTGATATAAAAGTGCTGATCTTTAGGAGAAAGATGCACTCATTTCAGAAAGGTGAATATTTTGAAGGGATGTGCCCCCACTTTAGAATGATAGAGGAAAGTGGTTTAGTCATTCGATTTTTTGGTTGATTGCCTAGTTTAGAGGTGAAGTGGGCATGCTAGGTATGAGATTGGCTAGTTAATGGCTATTAGTTTGGCCTAAGAAAAAGTATGGTATGGTCTTGGAAAAGATCGAGCTATTCGATTTAGATAGGTTTAACATTGGTTTGAGGCTGAATTAGAAAGCTGGATCAGGAAGGTCAGGTTTTTAGAGATGATTAGATTGGAAGGTTTGGGAAAGGTTAACTTATGGGGCTTGTCCTTGGAGAAGTTCATGTGGAAGGCTTAGTCAGGTCTAGGACTTTGGCTTGGTTAGGTTGTAACCTTTGGGGAGTTTATTTGGAAGGCTCGGTCAAGTTCTGCCTTAGGCTAAGTCAGGTCTAACCTAGAGGATAGGTCAAGCTAGGAAATTAGTTGGGGAAGGCTTGGTCAGATTTGGCTTTGGAAAAGATTAAGGCTTTTTGTGAATGGGCTTCATGGTGAAAGCTAGGCTTAGGCTTCATGGTAAGGCTTTTTAGTTTGGGGCTTCATGGAGAAGGCTTTTTGGTTTGGGCTTCATGATGAAAGTTAGACTTGGGCTTCATAGTGAAGGCTTTTTGATTTGGATTTTATGGTGAAGGCTTTTGGGCTTGGACTTCACGGTGAAGGTTTTTGGGCTTGGGCTTCATGGTGAAGGCTTGAAGGCTTGTAGGCTTGAAGGCTTTTGCTCAAAAGGCTTTGTTAGCTTAGGCTCTTTTTTTTTTTCTTTTTTTCATAAAGGTGCTTTGGATGGTCAACTTTGGCTTAGGTATGGTGGTAAGGGTTTTGGTCGCAGGCTCATAGATGAGGGTTTGCCCTTTTGTTATGGTTATATTAGATTTTTAATGCCCATCGGATGGTTGGTAGGCTTTGACTCTGTTGTAATTTGCCAAAGAGGCTTGGTCTTTTCAAGGATGATGAAATTTTGCAAATGAGACATGGAATGACTTGAGTGGTTCGAGTCACCCTTCTTAAGCTTTGCAAGACATGACTTGATTTTGGTTATACTAGAGAAAGCTGGCTTTAAAGATGATGAGTCTTGAAAGACTTAGGATCTTTAGTTTTGCCCATAGGCTTGGCCCTTAAAAAATGATGAGATTTTGCCAAAGAAAAGGTGGTATGAGGCTTGAACTTGAAAAGATAGAATGGTACATTTTAAAGTTGGGGAATGGTTCAAAGACAGGTTAGAAATTTTGAAAAGGATCAGGGAGATTATATGATTTTGCTAGCTGTAGCATGATTTATGGAAAAGAACAAGCCAAGCTAACCTTGTTGTTTTGAGATTAAAGAGACATTTAGAGTGACACTTTATTTGCTTGAATGTAGATGACAGACTGGATGAAAGGAAGTGCCTTAAGGAGAGGCTGAAGGACTGATGAAAATAGACAACTTGGGGATTATACTCCCAATGAGAGATAAGAACATGACAGACTAGCAATGTGAGAGATTGTGCCTAAGCTCTTTGAGCTAAGCAACGAGACAGATTAACAAAAGATGTTGATGACCTAAAAAGATATGCCCCCACTGTGAGATAAGGGCATATAAGACAATATCACTTTAAAGAATGAGCCTTTAGTAAGGAAGGATGACTTTGAAGACATGAGATGAGATGGAAAGATGATTTGATATGAAGGAAGATGACTAGGATGAGCTTTTTTTTTTAACTTTTTTTTTTTGCCTAAGCTACCCTTTTCGGGTTTTCAACTTAACAAGCTTGGATTAATGAAATTTGGGGGAAAACATTCCACCATGGTTTGCTGCTTTTCTTCATTTTGAGGGGCTTTAAAATTTGAATTTTGGATTTGATGAATCTTGTTGTCCCCTTTGTTGAGGTGTATATTTTGATTTTGTGCTTCAATTATTTGATTAGAGGTCCATTTCTAGGCCTTCTTTGGTTAGGAGTTGGCAAAGCAATTATTGATGGCACCTCAATTGTAGTGGATTTAATTGATGTTCATTTCTCTTTTTTCTCCCTTTTCTCCTTTTTTTTTTTAAAGCTCACCCATGTTTAGACAAGTGCATAAATAATTAAAAAGATGTGAATGTTTTATTACAATGGAAAGTTTTATTATAAGATAACAAAAAGGAATTGACATGATTGACGAAAAATAAAAAAAAATAAGATGACAGACTCAGACTTGGAGATTTAGACTCAAACTTGGAATTCAATCTCAGATATGTCAGATTAGTTACATTTGAACTCTTCCATATCATGCCATTTAGGGCTGAAGTAAAGTGGGGTTGAATTGGGTTCGGGTTCTTCATCACTGCTCAAGTCGGTGGTGAGGAATTTAGGTTGAAATGATGCACTTTGGATGCAATCTTCAACCTTTGATGCGGTTGCAATCAAAGCCTTAAAAGTGGGTAGGTATTGGGTTAACAAGTGGGCTCGGTAGGTTGGAAGTAGATTCTTGACAAGGATGTCCACTTGTTCTTGCTCTGTTGGGCTATTTATCATTTGAGCAGCTTTAGCCCTTCACCTTGTAAGGAACAAGGAGAAAGACTCATCTGGAAGCTGCTTGATGGTTTCCAGGTCATGCCTAATGACATCCATTTCACTGTTATAATGATATTGTTCGACAAAGGTATAGAAAATGTCATCCCATGTCCTTTTCTTACTCTTGTCTAGTGAAAGGAACCATCTCTTAGTAACACCGATTAGTGATTATTGGAACAGTTGAGCAAAGAGCTCATCGCTAACTCCTAAAGGTTTCATTACCCCCACATATATCTTTAGATGGGTCTTAGGGCAAGCGGTTCCATCAAATCTCTCCAGTTCAGGCATTTTGAATTTAGGAGGGAGCTTGGCATTAGGGAATAAGGTTAAACTGTCCACATCAATTAGATCATCGTAGTGCTTTAGGGATTTGATGGTTCTTTCCATGGCTTCAAGTTTCTCCATGAGCAATCTAGTGTCTGGATAAGAGAAAACTTCCTCACCTTGGTTTAGATATAGGTTGGTTTGGCCTGGATTGGTCTGGTTCAAGATAAGGTTTGGGTTAGAATGGTTAAGGGTGGCCTGGTTAATCATAGCTCAAACTTCCTCAATGATGAATTGCCTTTGTTCCTCAAATTGGGCTTGCTGAGCAGCTAGGATAGCCTGGAAATATTCTTCTTACTTCTTAAGCACTTTGGTCACAAGTGTGGTCAAGGAAGCCATATTAAGTGGGTGGGCCATTAGTACCTTTAAACTAAAGTAACAAGGTAAGTGATGGGTATGGAACAGAAGAGGTGATGAAGATATTGACATGCAGATCCTAAGAGAAAAGGCTTCCTTATTATGTAATGGGCCCACCATTTTTTAGGCTTAAGGCATGATGGGGCAAATGTTTTGGGCTTCAGGTAGTAGACTGAACCAAGGGTATTAGGTTTAAGGTAGTGTGTTGGGCCAAAGGTATTAGGCTTAGGGTAGTGTCTTAATGATTAGGGGTATATGCTATAGGCATCTGTCAATATGGGGATAATGGATTGGTTTTGAAGGTAGCGGGCCAAGGATGTTGGGCGACGGTGTCTTATGGCTAAGTTGGTAAGGTATGCATAAGAGGAGGGTAAAGATGTCTTTAGGTTACAATTTAGGACGAAGACATTTTGGGTAAGGTTAAGGTAACAGTGTTTAAGGTTATCGGTGTTTGAGGTCAAGGCTAGGGAAATGAGGTTTTAGGTTTAGGGCTGGTGTTTAGGTTAAAGGCTAAGATAATGAGGTAAGGTTTTAAGGTTAGGGTATTGGTGTTTAGGTTAAAGGCTAAGATAAAGGGGTAAGGTTTAGGGTTAGGGAATTAGTGTTTAGGTTAAAGGCTAAGGTAAAGGGGTAAGGTTTAGGGTTAGGGTATTGGTGTTTAGGTTAAAGGGTAAGGTTTAGGGTGATGGCTTAAGGTTTGTAGGGACAAAGATGAATGGGATAGAGGTTAGAGTGAGGTGTTTAAAGGGGAGATGTTTAAATGGAGATAAGAATGTTTGACCCTTCTTTGGTTCAAGGTTAGACCTAGACTTAAGATGAATGCATGTTTTGTTATACAATATGGATGCATGCTATGCACGAGGAAAACATTTCATGAAAATGCAAAGATGCAAGGTTTTAATAATGGTATAGACAACCTAAGATAGGATTTAAGTTCATTATATGAAAAGGTAAGGGTGGCTAGGTTTGGGTACCTATCACACTAGAGCAACGATATACCTAACCACATGTGAGTCAAGGAGCCTTGTGTGGGTCTAACAGTACATGCATGCTCGTTACACCTTTGAAAGGATCAAAGGATTCCTCATAGGGTGGATGATTTCACTATTGGCGAATAGATCCAAGGAGGGTTACACACTCGATGCTACTCACTATCTATTGTTTTCCTAGAACTAGGTTAGATGGCAAAGAGCCTATGCAAGTGATGCACGCAAAGTCATAATCATATTAAAAGGCCAAACTTTTTTTAAACCAATTAGCAGTCCACTTATTTTTTCCTTTTATTAAAAGAAAGTTGATTCCCAGTGGAGTTGCCAACTGTGAAGCCTCGCCCAAGCACCGGTCCGACTGCTAAAGGGAATAGAAATGCTCATTTGGGAAAGAACTCATGAGGAAGCCCTTGGGCTTATCTTTGATAGATTTGAAAATTATTTTAGGAGTCGTCACTTTAATTTATTTTTATTTGTGAAAATATAAAGAAAAAACCCATTTGACTCCAATTATTACCCAAAAGAAAAAGGATCACTAGCCTCAAAACCAAAGAGGATTCGAGGACTAGGCTTTCGGTTTAATTTAACAAAATAAGTTTGGCCAAGTAATATAAAAGTGACTTAAAATATATTTCATGAATAAATTAAAATGCATGAGCAATTTATAATATGCATGATCATTCAATCCATAAAGTTTATACACAATTAGAATTCGAAATAAAAGAGAGTTAATATTACAATGAAATCCAAACTTAGGGGATACCTCCTCTAGCGCTTATAGGTTCTAGGGAAGTCACACATTCCCCAAACTAAATGTAATTACTAAGTAATGGAAAGCAAAATAAAAATAAGTGAAGAAGTGATAGGGGAGAGTTGGTTAGTTTTAATTGGATTCGATGCCTGAACCAAGCATACCTACATATCCCTTTGAATAGGAATCAGAACCCACACAGTTATCCCTTCTTATAAAGAGGTTAGTTTAGCTTAGCCACTTTATCATATTTTGATTGATTGATTAAAAGAGGGTTGAGTTAATTAATTAATTTAATTGATTATCGAGCTGATTAGCTAACAACCTAGATGAATCAATTTAATTAACTAACTAAAAGAGACAATGAAATTAAGGGAAAAGAAGCTTACCTTAGATGGTAGGCGGCGGCTAGCTTAAGATGGCAGACGGTAGGCGGCAGCTGGCCTCGGAGGGTGGGCGGCAGCTAGCCTTGGGTGGCAAACACAAGCCTTGGGCAAGAGACTTGCCTCGAATAGGTGGGTGGCAGAAAGCCTTAAACTAGTTAGGTAGGAATCAAAGAGAAACCCCCCAACTTGCTTTGCGAAGCAAGGAGCAAATGCAAAGGTTTTTGCTTGAAGTAATGCTTTTCAAGCTCTAGAAGTTGGTGTTTTGAAGTATGGAGAGGCTCTCTATATATAGGAGAAGGTTTGAAGCATAGAAAACACAAAATTCCAATGTGGGATTGCAAAAATCAAATTTTCACTAGAGTTGCCGCAGAGGCCTTTATGGCAGTACAGCACAGACCTTTGCGGTTCCACAGAGGGTTTTGCGATAGTGCAACAGAGCTCTGCGGCAACAGGCCTTACTTTCACCTGTTTTGCTCGTTTTCACCCATTCTTGTTTGTTTCTCATCCTTTTTCGCGATTCCAGTTGCATTGTATTTGTTACTCAGTGCCGGATGATTTGAAAGGGTTTAAATGCCAAAAAGAAATATTTTGAGAGTTTTCAGCCTCTGAAGGTTTGTTTACCAAGCCCAAGTGCTTTTAAGGTTCAAATGCATACTGGAAGGTACAAAATTAAGGGTTCACAATATATAGTGAAGAAGATTTAAGCCGTAAAAAGCCAAAACCTTCAAGTAAAGCTCCCTGTAATTTTAATTTTAATTTTAATTCATGTTCTATAAAAAAAGATTTTTTCTATGATCAATGAGAGTAAGAAATGGACATATGGCTCTCCTTACAAAAACTAAAAAAATTAAGAGGAAATTACTATACCATCGATAGAGGATTTTTTGAGCATTTCATGTTAAATGATAGCTAGCTTAATACAACGGTATGTAGTAACCTATTTTTATTATTTTGTTAGCTTTAATATGTAATGTTAATGAATTCTACTTTCATATAGTCGAATTCGACATCAATACATCCGGATATCAACCTTTGAATGGTCAAAATTAACTTTAATATGGTTATATTCTTTCTTCATTATTATCTCATTCAATTCTATCCTAGTCGAATTTGATAGTATCAAAGTCTTTATTCGACTATAGCATGATGAATTCAACTTCATCAAAGTCTAATTTGTTGTTATCAAGGTCAAATTCGACTATACAATAAGGTCGAATTCTATTATATTACAACTAATTATATCGTGTACTTATATGGATTAATTATTGAGCAGCACATGGATTAGTACATGCATGTATTGAAGAAGATAATGTACTCCATGCCTGATGATAGATCAAAAACTATTGCACTCGCTGATAGCAAGTTTCTTGTGAATCTGAAATAATTTTTTTTATAAATTTAATTACTTTGCTGTTGAGTGAGTAGCATGAAGTTATGTAAATTTGTAATACATCAAGTGTTGGAGTCATTATTGAACAACAAAAGTGGGAATTATATTTTTGATTCATTGGCTTTAAAGGTATACAGTGCAAACAACATCAATTATGGCTGAAGTTTTATTAATGCTAATCAAGCTATTTTCCTTTGCAATGTAAGATGCAACCACTGGATTATGGTTAGACTAGATTTGCAAAATGAAATTGTGTATGTATACAACTCCATAAAAACTGACTAAAGATTGCTTAACTCTATAAAATGGATAGCGACAACTATGCTAATGCTTCATGCTTGCACTGACTACCACAAAATTAGGCATACAGGCCATATAGAAAATAAAATGTGGGATATTAAAGTCGTATAAGATCTCCCATAGTAGAAATGTGGGTATCATGATTGTGGTATTTTTTCACTGAAGTAGATAGAATATTTTTCCCTATTATTGAATAAGATTATAGTCAAAGATCCTCTGAAATTGAGGCATCAAATGGCTATAACAATTTTCTATGTTGCAATAGAGGAAGAAAAAATTTAGCAAGCCAATGACAAAAAATGATATTTGAATGTTGTTTCAAGTACATTATTCATTATTTTATTAAATGTACATTATTATCCATTAATTTTATCAAACCTTTTATGATTCATTAATATTTTAACATTAATATTGTATGGTCCTTATTAAACATTGTTAATTCAACATTGTGCAAAGTCAAATTTGGATTGACTTTGACCTTTTATAGTATAGAATTTGGCTTAATAGAGTCGAATTCCACATTAACAAAAAGATAATTTAAAAAATTTTGAAAATTATAATTTCACTCATTCACACTGAATACCTAAACATATTGTGACTATTGCCTGACTAGAGACTTCATAGAAAATAAAATAAAAAGAAGGAATTCTCTATTCTTTTGGGACCACCCTCTCCAATCTCTATAATTGAAAACAATTTAGAAAAAAAAGGTTCATTGTATTATATTTTACATTTCATTGTTAAAAACAAATATATTTTACGTTTTCATAACAAAACAACTCACTAATTCAATACAATCATATGTTGACTGAGTTAATGTCGAATTTAACATTATTAATGATGAATTTGACTTTATTAATGTCAGATTCTACTTAATTATAATTGTTCGATTTAAGTATTTTATTGGGGGTTGGATATTTCCTATTTCAGGGAAATTGTTGGGCCAAGGATCTGGGTTGGTTCGGATCCCCACGGCCCCGTGCTTAGCCCTAGTGTGTTGTACGGTGTATTTATATATTTATATTTACAATAAATTTTATTAATTTTAAATTATAATACATTTAACTAAATACACATATAATATTTTAGTTGACATTTTATAATAATTTTGTATAGAAACTTCAAATTAGTGTATTGGAAAATGATTAATGGACTTGACAAAGCAAGATTTTTTTCACAACTATAAAATAAAATTATTTTTAACAATAAATGAATTGGTTATTACAATTTTAAATAAATTTTCTTATCTACATTAAAAATTTTATGGATTATCAAAATATGATTTTCACTGAAATATCTTAGATATTTTTCTTATTCATGGCAACTAAATTTAAGTGTCTAACTATATTAGTATAGTTTGAACCCTAATGAAACTCATTATAAGATTTTTTAAACATATTGTGACTATTGCCTGACTAGAGACTTCATAGAAAATAAAATAAAAAGAAGGAATTCTCTATTCTTTTGGGACCACCCTCTCCAATCTCTATAATTGAAAACAATTTAGAAAAAAAAGATTCATTGTATTATATTTTACATTTCATTGTTAAAAACAAATATATTTTACGTTTTCATAACAAAACAACTCACTAATTCAATACAATCATATGTTGACTGAGTTAATGTCGAATTTGACATTATTAATGACGAATTTGACTTTATTAATGTCAGATTCTACTTAATTATAATTGTTCGATTTAAGTATTTTATTGGGGGTTGGATATTTCCTGTTTCAGGGAAATTGTTGGGCCAAGGATCTGGGTTGGTTTGGATCCCCACGGCCCCGTGCTTAGCGCTAGTGTGTTGTACGGTGTATTTATATATTTATATTTACAATAAATTTTATTAATTTTAAATTATAATACATTTAACTAAATACACATATAATATTTTAGTTGACATTCTATAATAATTTTGTATAGAAACTTCAAATTAGTGTATTGGAAAATGATTAATGGACTTGACAAAGCAATATTTTTTTCACAACTATAAAATAAAATTATTTTTAACAATAAATGAATTAGTTATTACAATTTTAAATAAATTTTCTTATCTACATTAAAAATTTTATGGATTATCAAAATATGATTTTCACTGAAATATCTTAGATATTTTTCTTAGTCATGGCAACTAAATTTAAGTGTCTAACTATATTAGTATAGTTTGAACCCTAATGAAACTCATTATAAGATTTTTTGGATATAATGTGAATTTATTGATTGAATTAAGTGTTTATATATGAATGTTATAGTATTTGTGATGAATAAATGATGACAAGTTAATTGATAATTATTATTTTAAAATAAGAGTGTGAAAGAATATAGTAAAATTATGAGAAAATAGGAAAATTGAAAAATTAGAATGGAAAATTGTGAGTCCTCGCCCGAACTTGCTTGAATGCCATAAAAAAAGATGAGCGATTTTTAAGGAGGTTATGGAATGAAATCTGTCATTCACGATTAGAACGGTTGTCATTCAAAAAATTGATTTTTGATTTTTGAAAAGGATTCGGGAATCATCACCCTAAAAAATACTAGCCTTTGGACCAACTATGAGACATTGCCCAAACTCCCCTCTCTCGCTTATGCCTTAAAGGAAAGGCGAGTGATTTTTAAGGAGGTTATGGAACAAATTTTAATTCTCACGACTAGAACGGCTATCATTCAAAAATTATTTTTTGAAAAGAATTCAGGAGTCGCCATCCTAATTTATTGTTTTAAATGGGAAAACTAAAGACAAATCTAATTCATGACTTCAGTTCATAATTTTAATTTAAGTTACTCAAGGATAAAAAAAATACTAGCCTTCGAATCAAGTTGAGATCGAGGACTATGTTTTTGATGAAATAATCTATTGGCCCTTAAGTTTAATTTAACTTGAAAGATTGATTTGATGGATAACAAGTACTAAATGACAATTATAAGTAAAATGTATGAACATGGCATAACATGAATGCATGGAATAACTATAAGAGCATGAGAAAATTAAAAGAGCAATTAAGTAAATCATCCATAAATTAAGGAGAGCATTCTCCTTAGTCCTTATGGATTCTAGGGAAACCACATAATCGCTTCCTAATTCCAAAAATAATAATGAGATATCTTCTTTAGCCCTTATGGATTCTAGGAAAATCAAAATTCCCTTATAAATATAATCTAAATAACAATTACATTGGAAAATAAAAGGAGAAGAGGATTAATTTGAATTTGGATTTGCAGTTTGGATTTAAATTCTAAACATGCCCACGTACCCCACTGAATGGAGATTAAAACCTATGTAGTTCATTCAACTATGAAGTAGAGGGATTTACAGATCGATTAGATTAATTTTGATTTAGGGGTTAGATGAAAATACCTTTGTTTTTGGCGGATGAGATGGATGGAGTGTTTTACCGGACCAAAGTTCTATTTTATCAGGACCGAATGATTGGATTGATTAAAGAACTAGTTAATTAATTAAAAGGATTAATTAACTAATTAATGCGATGAAATGGATGGATTAATTAATTAAAGTAATTAATTAATTAAAAGGATTAATTAATTTGTGTGATTAATTCAAAAAAGGTTTAGTTAATTAAAAGTATTAATTAACTTAGGTTAGGGTAGAGTAATTAATTAAAAAGATTAATTAATTAAAGAGAGTGATTGAAGGGAGAAGAAGAAGAGCAAATGGATAGTTTATCAACAAGTGCTTTTGGGTTAGGAGAAATGAAGAAATGAAGGGGAAAAGTGGGGGTAAGGGTATTTTAGGAAGAGAAAAAGTGAAAAGATCAAAAGGGTAGGTTGAAAGTACTAGAAATGCTAAAAAAAGCATTATAGCAACTAAGCCCAGGCTGCGGCAACCATAGAGCCCATTGCATTTGATAATAAGTCACTGCAGGGATCCCTATGGCAATTGCATTGTTAGTTGCGGTTACCACAACTGTCCTGGGTTTGCCGCAGTTCATCCTTTGGCCTATTGTTACTTATTTCTCATCCGATTTGGGTGATTCTAGTTGCATTGTGCTTGTTATGCAATCATATATAATATAAGGGTGGTTCTGAGGTCAAAGGGATAGGTTTTAGTTCTTAGGGCTCCATTTCTCAGTTTTCTAATTTCGACTTCCGGAGGTCTATTTACTGAGTCTAAGTGGTTCTAAGGTTCAAATGCAAACTAGAGGGGGCAAAATATAGGAAATCCATTTTTTAACTGTTGCCCCCTTAACCCTTGCTTGCTAGTCGGCTAACGGGATTATTGTACTGGCTCTGCATAGTATACTAAACCTAGCAGGTGTCAAGCTATGGCTGGATAGAGATGGTGTAAAATTAAGGGTTCACAGCTACCCCCTCATATGAATTGTCTTATTTGTAAGGCAATTTTGATTATAGTGAACTCCGGATAAGGGATGGTACAAGGAACCAAAGTGATGTCTAGGTCAGTGATTAGACATATTTGGGTAAAAACATGGTTTGAAAGGAAGATGGCAAAAAGAAACCATAGGGATATTTAAGTAATTGTTCTTTGATATTTATGGGTGGGGAATGTGACTGATATTGATATATAGATAGGGGATATGGACCACAGGGATGCCTCGGTGATTGTCTCTAGGCATTTATGGGTGAAAATTGACTAATAAATGGAAGCGAGACAATGAACTAAAGGGATATTAAGGTAAGCAGTTGGATATTTTTTGCTGAATTGATGGATATGATTGATTTGGATGAAAAAAGGTGGGGAAAGGAACTAGAGGGATGCCTAGATTAGACATATCTAGGTAATGTTAGAGGGTATAACCTAGAACAATGTATAAGTTATGTAAATGTAAAACATTATCCCTAAATGGTAATAAAATATATGTTTATAAATGAAATTGTTCCATTGTATTAAATGTATATTTGAAGTCCATAAGTATTTTTCTAAAGAGGATCTATTCTCAAGTGTTGAGAATATGGATGGCAGATTGCTCTTAAACAAATACTTTAAAATATTCATAGTCATATGATTAATGACTGGCAACATTAATTCTGGAAGATCATCACCTCTATTTATAATCTATAATTATTATGTGATACTAATGATTATAGAGATAGTGAGTATCATACTGTTTAACAAATGTTGTCGATACAAACATGTGGATATTCATATGATGAATAATTGAACTGTGATGTTAAATGATGATAACATGGAGTTTTATTGCTAGTCAATAAATCATCATCCAGGTGATAGTTATACATATAGTCCTTTAACTTGAGGGATATTATATCTCATTCATCGATAGGTGGAATTTATTACTACTTACATACTAATGCTATTCAAGTATTAGTATATAGTATGTGATAGTTTTAATTAGTTGTATATGGAGGTAAGTGATCTCCAAGAGAGAATTCATTAACTTGAATAAATAAGGAAGAAATCCTATGCTATCTAATTATTCTTGATAATCAAATCCTTAGCCAAGGTAGTAAAGATTCACTTTCTAGGAGGAATGGATTTTATCAAGAATTAGAATCGAGATATAAACATATGAGCAAAGCATATTAGGGTTTGACAATTCCATGACCCTAGCTAAGATTGGGATTTCGTAATGAAGGGATTTTAGTGTACATTAATTATAATCAATGGTCCATGAAATAAATAAGTGATTAAACACTCATATTCATTCTAATTAGGTACTCATGATATGCAATGCTAGGCGTCACTCATGACTTATGGGACTAAGGGTGAAATAGGGATTTCACATTAGTAGAGAAAAGTATTTTCTCAATCCCATTGCTAAGTAGACATGAACCTAAAAAGTCACACACCTAAAAGTATTCACCTTCCAAGAATAAAATGTTACCATAATAATTAATTAAAGTGTTTAATTAATTGATTAATGGTAAAAGGATTGAACTTGTAATTAAATTTATAAAGACCCTAGCATGTCTTGAAGTTTAAATCCAAAATGATTTCTTAATAATTAAATCCTAATTTATATATGATATAAATGAGAAAGATTAAATTAATTAAAATTATGGATGAGTTAAAAGAATTGATTTTGAGCTTTGGATAAAACCCTAAATAGCCCAAGCCCATTTGAAAAATGGAGAGAGGTAATTTAGGGATTAGAGATTTTTTATAACCTTAAAGCCCATATGATGAGTTTAGGGGGGTTAGAAAGAGTGCCCCAAGGTCAAAATGGTCTTTTAACTATATATGCTTTAATTGAAATAATCATAGAACCATAAAGGGTAATATGGTCTTTTCCATCTAACCCTAAGGCATAAAGCAAATTAATTATTTAATTTGTCCCTTAATTAACAACATAGTTGTTGGCTATATAAAAGACAAATGATGTTGTAAAATAAAGGAGGCTTTATGCACATCTTTTCTAAGAGAAGCCTCAGTAACTAAGTCTTGAGAGAAAAAGAAAAGGAAGAAGAGTTCTTCATATTTCTTATTCTTTGTTCTTTGTGAAAGAACAAAGGTTTCTTGTATTGAAAAGATATATCCAAAGTAATTAGAAGAAATCAAATCACCAAGAATCTGTGTTAGAAGATCTTGTATTCAATTGGACTACTAAGAAAGAGAATCAAGAACATCTAAGGAAATCTAAGTGAGCCTTAGATGTAACAATCCACATCCACTCTAGGAGTTTTCATGACCAAATTGCTTGAATTTAGAACTATTAGGATTAAGTGTTTGTTTTTGTAAAAATTCATGTGTTATGTGCTTGATGGGTATGTAGCATGTTAGATTAGCTCTAATATGCATGATATGAATTATTATTGAAAAATAAATGATTATATAAAGTGCATGAGTATAAAATAATTTATTGCACATAAAATGAATTTTCATACAAAAAATATTTTTTTAAGCATACAATAATTTTTATAAGCATTTTTAAAATATTTTTTAAATAAATATTTTTAGGGAAATTTAATGAAAATAATAAGAAAAATATTTTTTTATTTACCTATAATCAGCCCATAAATTAAATCAAAAGCCCAAATTCCCAAAAACCCACTACACCAAAACACTCCCAACCTAGCTCATTCAAGGTAATATTGGAATTGCCCAAAACCCTACATATATTAAGTGAATTTCGGTCAGCTCTTGTTTCCAGCAGCCACCATTCTATTATTTCATTATTTTGGCAGAAAATTTTTCTAAAAAATAATCTCTTTACAAAAAATCACAAAACACCTTCAAACTTTGCGATTTCTTAACCGTATTCATAAGTTTTTCTCTCTTTTCAATTTATTATTGGATTTATATGAAACTAATCATGAAAAAATTATTTTGAATAGAATATTTACTGATTTCTATTGATTAAATTTTGCCTACATGAGTTTTTGGAAGAGAAAACGATTTTTCTACCGAAAACACAAACCTCTCTATGTGAATCCTCCAAAGGTGAATCCTAAAACTCAAAATTGAAATTTTCATATGTAAACTCAAGGGGGGATTGTCAATTTGTACATGTTTGTATTCTAAATGGATTTTGGTTGTGTTTAAATGAAAAATATTGATTTAAAACATATTTCTATATAATACTATAATGACTGAAAAGTTTCAGAAAACAAGGAAATTCATGGTTTTCGCCCTAGAACTTAAAAGTTGGAAAGTTTCATGTGCATGAACCCTAGGGGCTGCCAATTTGTGTACTTTTGTATCCTAAATTGATTTTTGTCATGATTGAATGAAAAATAATAGTTTAAAGCATGTGTTTACATATTACTGTAATGACCAAAAAGTACCAAAAGCAAGATAAGAGCATGGTTTTCATCCTAAAACATAAAGTTGGAAAATTTTCATGTATATATATCTATATGGGTGCTTATTCCTATGGTTTAGTGTTCTAAAATGATTTTTGTTTGATTACATGAAAAATCTTGATTTAATCCTTGTTTTTCCATATTACTGTAATGAACGGAAAGTATGAAAAGTAAGAAAATTCAGGTTTACCTGGAATAGGGCATTTGGCCTGCTTGGTAATTTTTATTCCAATGTCTATAATTTTTATGTAATGTATTTTAATGATTATTAACATGTATATATGGATGATAAATGATTAAATTACATGTTGGTTGAAGGAATGACTCTAGACAAGCCTAAAGGCGATTTGGTATACTTAAGGTATCTTAACCTTATGTTATATGTGCATAGGGTAGTATGGGATAGGATAACATGATGTTGAATAAATACTAAGTAGTGAATTAATTATTATGTTAGAGCTTGAGGAGTATTAGAGGTTCAAGGGGCTATAAGTACTAGGAGGAAAGGAACCACAAGGTGAGTAAACATTATCTTATTGTTACAAGTACAAGCTATCATGATATGTGAACTTTTGACATTCTTGAAATCCAAGTTCTTTCTTAATTAAAATGAAACTCTATGATTTCATTGTTAAGCTTGGGTTGCCAAAGGACAATTGGTCTAAAAACTATTTTTGATTATCCAATGATAATACCTTTGTGATTATTGCCCTAACTTATATTCTTTCTGGAACTACATTATTCTTGTATCTTTGGTTCAAAAAGTTAAACTACTATTGCTATTGTGATACATGTATTGTTGCCTTAAGTGCTATTATTATATATGTATACCATTAGCTCTAGCTATGGTACCTCTAGCCTTTTTATGCAAAAATCCTCATGTCGATGTGGGAAATCATCGAAACCTGTGTACATGGTTTTAACCTTATGGATAGGGGTTGTGTATCCACCTCAGCTAGAAGCGATAGTTCTAGTCATACAGCCTGATCAGCTTCACGCTTCTCTATGTGATAGGAGTTGGAATTTGGTTTAATGCCACCTTTTCTCTATGTCTTCGAGTGATTATGGCAACAACCTTCACTCTATGTGTTATGTGTTATAAGTGTGATTTATGCAAACCTTGCTAAATTACAAACTTTGATTCATGGATTGTAAAACATGAACTATCTGTTATAAGCTATGGGTTTCCTTTTTTAAAAAGGGATATATGTTATCATATGTGCCATATTGTTTACTCATTGAGATCATATATCTCACCTCTTATCTTTGTGTGGTTCCAGGTAAGTAGTGTGAGAAGGCAAGGTGATGGCTCAAGCTTTCTACTTCATTTGGGGAATTCCTTATCCTAGTTAATTAGGTTAATATGTTATAAAGAGTTATCCTTAGATACTCCGAGAATATTTATTTTTGGATTTTTATTTTGAAATGTTATCTATTGAGGCTTTAATGGGATTCTAAATATTATTTTCTTATGGATTGTATTTGAAGTATATTTTTATTATTCTTCTGCAAGTATAGATTTTCTTATAAATGGCTTAATTAGGTTATTGCATGAGGTTTTGATACGATTCTAGGCATGATTTGTATATGTATAAGTGGGTTCTATGGGCATGGGTGACCTTATGTCTCCCCATGTTCTAGGACCATCATGTCTCTAAAATTGGGATGTGACATTGGAGGTGAAGCTTGGTGTGGACAATCTATAGGCTTAACATTTGTGGAGCTTTTAGAGTGGAAAGAAGAGTGAAGTTCTTAAGCTTTAAGAGGTAATATGATTACCACTTGATGTTCTTTCTTTCTTATGTGTTTTACACACTAATTAGTAGATTACTTAAATGTTTATTGGACTCATTTAGGTTAAAGTAAAATTTTAAATTGTTTGAAATTTCACTCACCTTGTTTTTCTACTTCATTTGTGCCCAATATTTATTCCGGTAAAGGACTTAGACATATTTTTTATAAAAGAGGTGAAAAAAGGAACAAGAGAGATGTCACTGTTCATACATTTATAGGTGAAGGATTTGGATGGATGTTTGATAAAAGGGATGGAAAAGGGAACAAGAGAGATGTTGGTGTTTAGACATTTTTAGGTGAAGGATTGGGATGGATTTTTGATAAAAGGAGTAGAAAAGGGAACTTGAAGAATGCCAATGTTTAGACATTTTTTGGTGAAAGATTTAGATGGATTTTCTATAAAATGAGTGGAAAAGGGGAACCCGAGGGGTACCAGTGTTTAGATATTTTTTGGTGAAGGATTTGGATTGATCTTCGATAAAATGAGTGAAAAAGGGGAACCAAAGGGATGTCACTATCTACAAATTTCCAGGTGAAAGATATGATTGATTTAAGGGAACCATAAGGATGCTTAGGCAATTGACACTAGACATTTATAAGTGAAATCATATTGAACTATAGGGATGTCTAAATGATCATATCCAAACATTTATGGGTGAATTGATTGATAAAAGAAAATGCCGCTGGTGTCTTTAGGGAGGTTTTGTGTGATTGAGATAAAGTAGATGCCTCTTGGTATCTTTGTTAATAATGTTGATGGCCTTAGTCTTGATTTGGAATTTCTGTTTGGTTGATGATCCTAATCTTGGTTGGGAAAATTTTGAGAAGATCTTGGTTATGCTAAGGAAACTTGGACTTTTGAAGGTGAAGGATTGGGCCTTTTAGAAGGCTTAAAGAGATTTTACATGGATTAAAGGGACTTTAAGTGTCACATTTTGCCAACTAGATTTTATAGGATTGCCACTCGACTTGATGGGTCTTTGAAAATGGAGAGGGGTTTGTTTAGCTTGATGTAATGAGCATTTAACTTACGCGCCACTGATGAAGGCAAAGGCCATTTAGCTACTTTGGCTAAGGAGATAACTTGACGATTTTGAAGGTAATGCCTATAATAAGGAATAAAGGCAATGATGACTTAGAAGGTATGCCCTTTATGAGATATTTCAAGTGAAATGTAACCGTGCTCACTAAACTTTTATCTGATTTTTGTTTTGCCTACTAACTATAAATTTGTCACTGAAATGTCACTAATATTTAATTTTTTTTCTACTAGAGTGTCATTGGATACCAAAATCATTAGAATAGTGACTTGGCATGTCCATGTCCGCAACTAACCTGACTAGATGGCCACATGGGTACCATGTCAATTAAAAATTACACATCAGTAGCCACGTGGCCATTTGACAAGCAATAATGTAAAAAATTTCCCTCTTCCTTTGCATGGTTGATATGTAGAGAAAGGAAATTAAATCAAAATTTTATCGTTCCACAGAACCCATCCCTTCCCTTATCTTCTCTCTATTTTCTGGTTGTTCCCTCTTTCATCCTCCATTGTTGATCTATAATTATCATCTTTCTTTCTTTCTTTTTTTCGATTCATTACTTCAATTTTGAAGGAATTTATTTGAAATCTTATAAATTTCACTAAGAATCTCACATTCTTTTACAAATCTTAAAAACCCTAATTTGATTTCTAATCAAGATCTAACAAGAAAAAGCTAGTTTTAATGGCTCATGTTCCTATGCCATGTTATAGGTATGGTCTCCCTTGTGTGCTTAAGACTTCATGAATGGAGAACAACCCAGGGCGTCTCTTTTATGGCTGTAGGAATTACGAAAATGGAAGTCTCCTTATTTTCAATTTGAATCTATAGGGAGTTCATAGGATTGTGAAGGGTTTATTTTAATTTTGTCAGTTTACTAAAAGGTTTATATTTATGGGTAAGGTGCATATTTGATGTAGGAGATGATTAGGTACTATGACTCATTTGCTTGGGTTAACCCAAGAGCAGAGGGGCACTCAAGATCAAGGAGATCCAGAATGGTTGAAGGTAATCATCAATTGAGAAGCCAAGAATTAAGAAGTCACATGGTTGAGGAAGAAGATGTTCAAATGCATAAGTAATCCCACAGAAGGAGCCAAATTTTGATAATAACTATTGCTGCATTTTCTATGTGGTATTTGTGATGTGTTGTATGGCATTTGTTATAGGGTTGGTTGTGGGGCTGTTGGTGTAGGGTGATAGAATAGTGTAGTTACTGAGTTTTGGATTTCATTATTAGGATGTTGGTTAAAAAAGATGAAGGCAGATGGAATAGCTAGGCCTAGATTTTGGTATTGTTGGTTGTAGGGTGACAATCAAAATTCTATTGGTATATATGGCACAAATCCCATTTTCTGTGAATGAAACCATGAATATATGAAATATTGGAATCAAAATTGTATTAGTTGCAGTGTTTTGGGTTTGGTTGTATAAACTTCATGATTAATTATTGTAAATTATAGTTAATTAAAGAAAATTATTTTACATGTTAGTGTATGGAAATGATAATAACAGTAATGTTAAAATTATTGTATTATTTTAAAATTAAGAAAGGAAAGTATTAAATAATATTAAAAGAAATTAATGGCAAAGTAACACATAAAATTGAGGAAATTCTTCAATGACCATTCTTATATTAGTAAAATAAATACAATCTGTCCAAAAAATAAAAAAAAAAGTGTTGGACAATTGACATATGAGACATGTTCCTCAATTGTCATTCTCCCAACACTTGACCATCTATTTCATATTTTAGTGGCACCTATATCATAGTGCTATCTAATACCAAAAACGTGTTCAATCCTAAAAACCAAAGCATGTTCTTTTAAGACATTTACAAAATTACATAGAAGATATCAAACATAAACCAAAAAGCATAAATTGTCATTTTAATTCTTCACTCTTTTGTAACCAATAAGGTCAGTTAGCCCTCCTTCATTGATGTTGGTAGTATTCTTCCCTATGCTTGAGTGATGTGGTAGTGGCAAACATTCATTAGTATCAAGTATGATAGTAATACCCTCATCTATAGTCTTTGATGAGCTACACAACTTAGGATGCTCAAACTTCCTGCTAGGCCTTCCACTTGTATGACTATATTTGATATTGGTTCTTAGCCCCTGTGTTCTTGGAGTTACAGATAAACCCATATTCCTTGTCAAAGGCCTCCTAATATGACTTTGTTGTTCCACTCTTTTTGCCTTGCCAAACTGACACTATGTTGCACATTCATCTTTCCAAAAGCAAAAATTTGCTATTATTATACAAACATTATGTGTTTATTAAGAAAGCATGAAAAAGATTAAGTAATTGATCTTAGTACTTATTTATCTTAGTAACATGAACTGGATCCTCATGAATTTCTGTCTCAGGTTCTTCACTATCACTTGCATCTAGATCAATGAATTCTGCTATTATCCTTTCTATGTCACCAGGTCTCTCTGTATTTGGATTTTCATATGTGACAGGTTGTGTTGGATTAAATACCTACTTTGGAAAAAAATGAAATATATGCATAAGAAAAATAACAATTAATAATATCATATAACATAAACAAAAAACAATTTTAATAAGGATAAAGTATTATTTAGTCCCTAGGGTTTGTCTAAAATAATAACTTTATCCCTACAATTTGAAAAAGTCACTCTTTAGTCCCTAAAGTTTTATTCCATCAAACTATATAGTCCTTCCGTTATCTTTTCTGTTAAATTTTTGTAAAAAGTCTAAAATATCCCTCATTTGGTATTAAATTTTCTATTTAATCCATTTGTCTCTATAATTAAACCTAAAAACCATAACTAAAATTAATAAAATTAAACATTACAAATATGAGTTCAATCCTTCCCACTATACTTCAAATCTATTGCACTCTTCAAAGAAATGAGTCGATATATATTAATAATCAAAGCAGTATTTAACCATTAAAATTTCCATTAAAAATAAAGTTATGAATTAATACACTTTTTTTATAATTAATTTAATTATTTCTAAACTTTTAAAATTGAAACACATGTATTTCTACACTAAGTTGTATAGTCTCAAATCTCAATTTATTCTTAAATCAACATTGCAATACTAAAAAACTTAGCCTTGAGTAATTTCCTTTTCTTTTGCTTTACAAATATCTTCAACTAACTTGACAAACTTTATTGTTAGCTCATCAACCTCTTTCTCTAATCTCTTGATGTCATCCTTAGAAAAACTTGAACCCTCATTTTTTTTTGTATCCAGTGCCTTCTGGCGAGCCCTTCTCATGCTTTATTTAGCATCTTCATAAGACTCAGAAACTACCTTACACATAGCCTGCATATGATCTTTGGTTAATGATGGTTATGAATTAATTCACTTACTAAATTAGGAAGCAAACTACAAGCCCAGCCAACATTAACACATAAAAAAAATGGAAAATTAAGGTTCAAAAAGGAAAAAAAAAGAATTAAAATTTAGTTTGCCATGGAGAACAAAGAAACCAAATTTGATGACTGAAAGCCCAAATTAATTGGACCATTTTCTCAACAACCCTTCAATAGCAACCCAATACCCATTAGTCTCGAATCATTTTGTAACCAATTGCAACGCTGATCACTCTAAAAGGAAAAAATGAGAAGAAATCGCAAACACTAATGTTACCACCGCTTCTTAAATTGGAAAGGAGAAGCATGAGCAATAGATCGTTGAGCAATCGATAACCCTTTATTTCCCATCTTACTCTCTTTATTAAAAAAAAAAAAACAAAATAGAACCCCTCAAATTCACCCTTTATTCAACCTAACCAATGACAGAGAAGATGTTAATTGAGAAGAAATCGGCAAAGGGGAAGTCGGCAAAAGAGAAGAAGACAGTAGCCAAGAAAAGCTCTGGTGGAGAAAAAGCCAAAGGCTGGCAAGAAGTTGCAAAAGGAAGGTAGTGCAGCGGCTGGAGACAAAAAGAACATGCATGTAAAGAAAAGCTTGAAGCAAGTCCAAACCAAGTTTTGCTTGGTTTTTTAGTTTCTTTATTTGCAAAGGGATGGAAGAAGGTATTTTGGGTATTGTAAATTTTTTTTCTTTATTTTCTATTTAATTTTTAATTTTTTGATAGAAAAATATACAAAAAATAGATAGAAGGATTATTTCATTTAATGGAATACAACTACAGGGACTAAATAGTGACTTTTTCAAACTACAGGGATGAAATCATTAACCTCAGGGAGTAAATAGTATGTTACCCTTTTAATAATCAAAGAAATAAAATTACTTGTGAAACTGGTTGCTGTGACAGTAAGTTAACACCATCCATATTGTCAACATTTATAGCATCCTACAAGTACACATTTGAATACATTAAATGTAAAAGCATCCTTAATATAGCATTCAAAATAATAAAAATAATCAGTTCTTTAGCACTTCATGCATTTCATGATATGACTGTTTAATTGCATCTCATTTTCTCTAGTGGCATCTTGTGTGCTAGTATTGGAGTTGAATATCCTATCATTTGTTACCCTATTGGATCCTTGTAATAAGTTTCAAAAAATCCATAATGCACACAAACAAATCATCAAATCCATAACTCCAACTTAATTTAGAAAAAAGACTCACATAGCAAAAACTTAAACTTTTCATTTCGCTTTTTAACTGACATCTTGAAACCACTGAATAGTACAAGGATATTGAATTGACATTTGTGTAGATTGAACATTAGTTGCAAGACCTTGTTCTTTGTTTTTTTTAGTTTTCTTCATTTTCTAAAGCTGTAATTAACATAAAACATGAAAAAGTTAAATAAGAACCTGTAAGACAAAGCAAAAAACTAAGTGTAAATGGAATGTTGCTTACATATTTTGTCTGTTGCTTAGATGGTTGATCTTCTTGTCCTTGCTCCTTTCCATGGAATCTCTTATTGTGCCCCTTTCCCTTACAAATCTTACATGTCATTTTTGTGCCTTTCTTAGACACTCTACCTGTGGTAGCTAAATGCTCTAATTCTTCAGCCTCTAACCTCCTCATTTTTTATCACCTGCCTTTTTTGGGTTTAGGTTTTGGGGGAGGTGCCAAGGAAGACTCTCTACTAACTAGCCAAAGTTCAGATCCATTCAATGGATTGATACAGTGGCTATAAACTCTCAAATATGTCTCAATTGTGTAACACTCATCCATATATGCCTCTGGTTCCTCCCTATTTACCATCAATGCACAATATGTATGTTCACAGAGGATACCAGTGAGATTCCACTTCTTACAACTATAAGTTCTCTCTACCTTGTTTACAATAAACTAACATCCAGGACCAAATATGTCAAATGACTCTTTCCTAGCCCACCTACAATTGTATTTGAAAGACCACTGCTTAATTTTGTTCTTTTTTTTTTTTTAATTTTAGGACATAAAGGACCAGCTGCCTTTTTTATCTTGTCCCTTTTAACCCATAACCTCTTCATTAATTTATGTCTAATAATCTCAAGGCAACTACTTATCCCTTTATCCCTATCATCTAATGTAAATGCATTAAAGCATTCACATATATTAGTCAATAATAAATCACACTTAACATGAGTAGAGAAATGTGACCTGCTCCAGTGATGGGCATTTATTCTACTCAGCCATTGATGAGCTTCATGATTGATTTCATCTAGAGCCTCCATCAATACATGAAAAACAATTTTTAATGGCCAAAATTTAATGACAATATAATAAATTCCTCAGTAAAAGCATATTTATATATAATTTTTTTAAGGGTATAACAATTTTGTAGTTAAAGACCTGATAATTAGTGAGAAGTTTGTAATTTCCTAGCTATTAACATCTAATCCAGTCATTATAGCTTGCTAAAAAACAAAGAAAAAGAAACCCTCATTATAGAGTGAAAATTTCTAGTGCCAAGGACTCTCACCAAATTAAACATATTTTTAATTAAGAAAAAACCTATATTGACACAATTTTTCACTCTATTTAGTCTTGTCCTCTATCTACCATATTCACTCTTTCACTCTCTTTGCCTCTTTCTCCGCTCTTTCATTTCGTATAATACCCATCACTTGTTTAAAATAGATTAGGAAAAATAGAGAAGATGGTGTTACTAAGATCCATATGCTACGCTACTTTGTTCAAGTAATCTTTAAGTTTCACTCTGTTACCTACCATTTGGGTTTTTGATCCATCTTCATTTCCTTCTTTGCCTTTTATTGTTGCCTCTCCCAATCACATCCCGTCTGGTATTTTTTTCTTCTTTTATTTGTTTATTTATATTTGATTATATTTTGCCTTAAAATTTATGTGTTTTAAGTTGGTTATGAGGTTCATCTGGAGCGACATTTGTGAGATTTGGTTCTCTAGTTTATGGGTATTCAGGAATTACTTTCATCTTATGATATGAGATAATTTTTTTTATTACTTTTGTTCTTCAAATGCCATATTACTATGCCAAAATTTGTTTTGAGTTTGTGTTTTTTGCCTTGGGAGGGTTAAACCATTATTGTTATGGGCCTAGTGGTGCACCTTTTTTTTTTTTTTTTTTGGTTTTTCACTTATAATTTAAAATGGTTTCATCTTTGGTATTGATGGTTACTGCCATGCATTAATGCAATTATTGAATATATTCTTAAAACTGGATTTCACTTGCAGTTGTCATTGTCTATTTTTTCATTTATTTATATGCAGCTTCTTAGATTTTTATATATTAGCCCTATCCAATTTTCTCTTGCATGTCTCTTTTCCCATCACATTCTTTGTTTTTCCATTTTTCTTTCTTCAAAATCAAGTCTTTTTTACTTTTTAATTTTTCCATCAAGACACTATTTCTTTTTTTCAGGTTTAAGCTTTTTTCTCTGCTATTCATTTAAGCAAATTTTGGTTAAATATTCACAAAATTGGGATTTTGGGTCTTAAACTTTTAATTGGTTTTTTGTACATTTTTATGGGTTTGAGTTCTCTTTCTATAATTTGTTCTACATTGGTTCCTTTCCTAAGATTTTTGTACCATTTGGTTTTGCATGTTTTATTGGGTTTTAAGCCTATTTTAGGTAATTTGATCTTGATTTTAGAATATTTTTAACCTATCAGTTGCTTATTAAAAGAGTGTATAGTCTGGTCTATATCTTGTCATGAGATTTTGTTTTGCATTGAGATTGGCTCTACTGATTGTTGTTTCTGCTATAATAGTAGGTTTAGTTTATGTCTTGCTCTTGTTTTGGATGGTTTGATTATGTAACAAGTGAAATGGGTTATGATCTTTACCTTGGGTGTGTATAGAGTTGTTTTTAGTGATTAAATATGTCCGTCAGCTAGTTGTTTATTGAATTAGTAGAAGCCTTACATTAATCTCTAAAGCTAGAAAATACTCACCAAAAGCCAATTATGTCATTTTGGTGTAAATCTAATTTTCTTGTTGGGCCACTTCTATGGTTTTCTATTCCATTTTTATTTATTTGTATTAACTTTCTTTACTCTTTACAAATATCATAGAATTTATTGTATTTAGGGAGTAAGAGAGATATGGATAACTTGTAAACAAACTAGCTTAGCTTATGGGTGCATTTTGATGAATGCATTCTCATTTAAAACTCTTTTGGATTTATTAAATTTATGTGTGTGAGAGAGAATAGAGGTTAATAAGAAAAAAGGATAATCATAGCAATTTGTTACTATGAATATTTGTTAGAAAATAATGATTCAGTGGGATGCATTTATTTATTTTTATGTTATGAGTAAAATGGTTTTGCATTGTCAAATTAAGTAGTGGTCTGACATTCTTGTAGGTTGACACGATAACCTCAGACCTCAAAAGCACTAATGTGAGACTTAAAGATACTATCAACCAGTGAGTTCATTTTTTATCAATTTGAAAATGGGAATTCTTTTAATATTGGCAAAGTGAATTCCAGTTTTCTACCTCCTCCTCTCCTTAATGTTTGTCCCCTTTCATTTTTTATTTGCTTGTGTTTTGATTCTGTTTTTCAATTGAGGTCCAGTCGCAACTTTTGCTTTAACATCATCCTTTTGATTATAATTTTAAGCATTGCTGCTTATTTATACAAGTAAGTTTCTTATCAGTAAAAGCATATGGAACTTCTTTATATTATCTGTGAATTTTGTTTTGGAATATCAAGGAGTACTTGTGTTTGATTGAGTAGAAAACTAAAAGCAGCAATTAGATCATCTTGTGCTGAAATGTTGGAAATTATAATCCTCTCCTTATTAAAAACTAGTTTTGCTCAGAGCCCTATCTTTTATAATGAGTTAATACAGTGCAAGAAAATCCTTACTGTAATAGACTTCTTGATTTAAATATCATGTTAGATAAAATCTAATATGACCACTGCTATTAATAATAGTGTATATGTTTTGGTTCTTCTTATGTTGACATTATATGTTTCCATTACTTTCTCTATCTACTCTGTTGTTTTTCATCTAGGAGCATATAGTTGTCATCTAATGATTTGGTATGAATGAAATAGTTAAATTTTTATTAAATCATTTAATGAATAAATATTTCTTTATAACAAGTGTTCTTACCCTACTACAACCCAGTCATCCACAAACTTAGAAAGAAAGAAATAAAAATGAAGAAAAGGATTAAGAAGATTTAAAGAAAAGTAAAATAAAAATGGGATTTTAGTAGAAAAGGCATTAATTAGTCAAATGAAAACATTCATTTAGTTTTCCATAAGATGATTCCATGCATATGATGTGTTATAAGCTAGTTTTTATCCTATCTATGATTCAAGTTACATAGGTCTAGTATGTTCAGCTCTATTGCTTTGTTTATCTTACTTTTTGTATGCAACTATTGAAATCAATTTACTAAACTAAGGTGTTCATCCCACATTAATTAGTTACTCTACATGAAGATAGTATCTGGCAATGGTTGAAATAAAAAGTACACTATGTGCACTGAATTTACTAATTAAACTAATTGATAATGACTAATGAGGTTTGAGTTATTGCATGTTTTGAGATCTTTACTTTTCTTATGTAGTGTGTTGAAATGTAGTTCCAACAGCTACTTCCATGACTCCTAATTTACTGGTAAGGACTACACTTTTGCAAAAAGAATTTTCTTTTCAATAATTTCTTTTCTATATAGGGAATTACTATATGAAACTTTATATGTGTAATGCTTTTGGTTTTGTATTTTTAACAAATTTGATATAAAAATAAATTCATTTCATATTATGAATTTCTAATGCTAATCAAATAAAATCCCTCTCTAATTTCTTTGAACAAAACTAAAATCCCTTATAGTAAGTACATCTTTGCTAGTATGCTAGTAGCTAACATCAACACAGGTAGTAAACATGACATGTGGCTTGATGGCATTGATTTATATGTTATAAACAATTCATATAGGTGTCACCTAATTTGATTTTCACGAGCTTGGTATGAGAGTGCAAATAAAAAATTTGCACATTTATTTTATTTATTATTTATTATTATTTAATTATTTATTTTTTAAAAGACATAATGTTGATATATCCTTCCACTTTTTGGTTCAGTTGATATTGGTATATGTTTTGTCATAATTTTATCTTATTTTTGGTTCTTTTAATTTTTAATTTATAGTTTATTTTATGATTTTTTAATGTGTTTATTAAGTTATTTTCAGTTGCATTAATAATTGAAAAAATGGAAAAGACTTGGGCTAAATCAGAAAATTCGGCAGAACGTTGCATGAGATGGCAGAAGGAATGTCATTGCGACAAAAATGAAGCCCCAGCACCACGCAGCAGCTTGCCTCCTGCAGCCCACAAGCTTCCTAGCATCTGCAGTAGCTCCCCAGGACCCCACAGCAGCTTGCTTCCTGCTGCCTGCTTGTCCTAGTGCCTAACTGCCAATTCTAATGCTCATTGCATCACCTATGAGCTGATTTGGAAGATTATCTGAGATTTTGTAGGATTTTCATTTGTACATTATTTTAGGAAAGAAGGAACAAAAGAAGAAGTTTGGTTGATTTAAATAGGGCCATATGGAGGAAGAGGAATATTTGAATTTTTTATCTTGATTTTGGGGGAACTTTGGGAGGATAGTACCTTCTCTTCCAATTTTCTATTCGCTGAATTTTATTTTAGTTTTTCAATTTGGATACTTAGAGAAGATTTTTTTTGTTATTTTAGGGAATTCTTTATGAAGACGCTAAGAGATTGGGTTAGAACACTGAATTGGTTTATAAGATTAATTTCTTAGTTATTTTCATCTTTGATTATTAAATTGAAGAATTTAATTCAATAAATTCTTTTGATTTTAATAACTTGGAGATTATCATTATGTTTCTTATGAACTAATTTCAGTCTTGTCTAGCATTTGTATGATGTGTTCATGATATGGAATTGAATATAATTCCTTTTGATTATTTTTATTATTCCTAATTGAATTGATTGATTGTTTGACTTAGGTTTTGAATGAAGGAACGAGAGTTGAAGTTCAATTCTAGAATTCATTCCTTTAGGATCTTAAAACGAATTAGAAATATAAGTTTTAAGATTATGCTTTAGTTTTTGATATATGATTTGATAGAATGATTTCTATGAATGCGATTGCTAATAGATTGATTTTTATTCTTTGAATTGTTAGACACTAAGGCTTTAGAATAATCAATTGGGCATATTCATGAACATATAGGATTGATAAACTGAATACAAACCCTAGGCATCCTTCATTCATTGTTTTTAAACCTATTGCATTTTAAATCCACATTTTCTTTTAATTTCCTCTTTTACAAATTATTTCTTTTCAAATCATTCAAATTCTTTTTATTTAATTTGCTTTAAATCGAGACAAATATTTCCATCTGCAATTCCTTGAGAGATGCCACCTTAGGTGCTTCCAATATACTACAATTATCCCCTATACTTATGGGTCACTTTTAAACAGGTTATTTTGAGGCGAACAGTATAAGCTATGCTCTCATAGATACTATTGTTTGCTAGTTTGATGTTTGGCTATTGGACTAATTGTTGGTTCAGTTTGATAACAGTTATGTTGCTCGGTGTTTAACATGTTTTTGGATAGGTTTTCTTAGTTCAAACTTATATTTTGTTTTATTGTTTTGGCCTACTTAGTCACTTTTGTTTATATTTTAGTTTTTGATTGTCTTCATGCATTAAACATCAAATATAAGTTAAAAATATTAGTATTTTAAAAAAAATAAAAATGATTATTTATCTCTACTTAGACTAATAATTTATTTCTGCTTCAGGATAAGTACAACAACTTAAACAAGGCACTTGCTAGCTAAAACGGATCACTCTAGGATGACTTTGGCTCTAAAGGTATTATGATGCATATTTTCTTTAGTTTGTGTGATATAAATTGAAACTCTATATCAATGCTTAATGTGTTAGATATTTTTGGTATGTTGGTTTTGATCTTGTATCTATTATGCAAAACAAAGACATCTAAGTTGCATGTGTTAGAGCTTGTATTCTTGTTCTACACATTATAAGAAAAAAAAGTTTGCTAATGAAATGTAGGAAATTATGGTAGCTCATTTGTAGCCTATTATATGGTATATAGTGTACATATATGATTTTATGGTTTTGTTTTGTCATGAAACTTCTGCACACACATATATAACAAAAATAGGTCCTAGGAATTAGGATATTGTATGAACTAGCTTCATGAAAATGTTAGGTATTATTGATTAGAGGTTCAAATTACAATAATGAGCATCAATGCTATAGTTTACTAAGACCTAATAGGATTAAACTCAATTTAAAATATATATTTGATTTTCTTTATTTATTTTTCCTTGAAAACCAACTTGAACTTGCTTTAATATTAATCTTATTAATTTTTTCATGTTTGTCATTTGTAGCAAACCTTAAGCTGGTCTCTTTGCATTACAATTTTGTTCTTTTAATTGTTTAAGAACATGGCTCTTACTAAGGAATGGATGAGTTTTTTCAATGATCGGTTGAATGAAAACTCAGTTCATCAATTTTTGAATTATGCATTTAGGAAAATGGGTGAAGAGCATGAAATTTTGTGTCTATGCGTTAAGTGTAACAACGCTAATTATAGATCTAATGAAGTGGTTGACATCCATTTAAATGTGCATGGAACAATGCTGAATTATACAACCTGGTACCACTATGGTGAAGGGCTTGATGAGTCTTCGTCTGAATTCGATGATGAAGAATTAGAAGGAAGTGACTGTGATGAGGACATTCAAGAAATCTTAAAGGATTTATATCTTAGTGTTAATGGTTTTAATATTAGTGGACTGGAAATTGGTTCCTCAAGTTAGAATAATTATGGAGAGGAACCAAATGATCTAGCAAAGGCATTTTACCGAGTGTTAAAGGACTCTGAGCAACCATCTTATCCTGATTGTAAGACCTCCAAATTATTTATGCTTGTCGATCTATTACACATCAAGAGCATTGGTTGATGGAGTAATGAGTCATTCAACAAGTAGCTACAATTATTGAAAAAAAAATATACTCTTAACTAGTTCAACTTTGTCAGAATCCTATTATGATGCCAAAAAAATTATTAAAGTTCTTGGTCTCTCTTATAAAAAAATAAATGTGTGTATTAATGATTGTATGTTGTATTGGAAGGACGAAGAAGATTTGACATGTGTAACATATGTGGAGCTTCTAGATGGAAAGAAGACAGTCATAGTGGGGAAATTAAAGTTTGAGACAATGGTAAGAAATTACCAATTAAGACAATGTGGTACTTTCCTTTAAAGCTAAGGCTTTAGAGGTTATTCATGTCCATAAAGACTACTTCTTTTATGAGATGGCATCACGAAAAAAGAGTGGATGATGGAGTGATGAGACATCCAGCTGATTTTATGGCATAGAAGTCTTTCGATGAACTTGATAAAGATTTTTCTTTAGACATTTGCAATGAGACTTGGCCTTGCTAGTAATGGTTTCTAGCCATTTAGTCACTTGAAAACACCATATAGCATTTGGCCAGTAAAACTCATTCCATACAATTTGCCTACATGGATGTACATGAAGGAATATAATTTTATTCTTTCAATGCTCATACTAGGTCCTAAGTGTCTAGGAAATGGAATTGATGTCTATCCCAAACCTTTAATAGAAGAGTTGAAGGAGTTGTGGGAAGTAGGCATTGAAACATTTGATGCCTCAACTCGTTAAAATTTTAAATTGCATGCATCTTTATTGTGGACTATCAATGATTTTCCTGCATATAGGAACCTATCTTGTTGGAGTACTAAGGGTAAGATGGCATGTCCTTGTTGTAACAAAGATACTTGTTCTATAAGGTTAGTTAATGGTCATAAGCAATGTTATGTGTCATTAACGTTATCTTCCTTGTAACCATAAATAGAGGACAGATAAAATGAAATTTGATGGAACTAAAGAATTGAGACCATCGCCACTTACGCTTTCTACTGGTGATGTACTTACTCAAGTAAATGACCTTAAAGGAATGATCTTGACTAAAGCTGTTAATAAAAAGGTAAAAATATCCCATGATAAAAGAGGTGATAATTGGAATAAGAAAAGTATTTTTTTTGAACTTCCATAATGGAGTTCCCTTTTGTTACGGCACAATATGGATGTGATGCACATTGAAAAGAATATATGTGATAATATAGTTGGGAAAATTATGAATATGAAGGGGAAGACTAAGGATAATGTCCAAACTTGTCTTGATTTGGAAGCTATGAAAATCAAACTAGAGTTGCATCCAATTCGCAAGGGGGATAAGCTTGAGTTGCCCATTGCATCCTACACATTATCTATAGAGGAGAAGCACTTGTTTTGCTTATTTTTAAAGCAATTAAAAGTCCCAGAGGGATTTTCATCTAATATTTCCCAATGTGTAAACATGAAAGAACATAAAATTTTAGGTTTAAAAAGCCATGATTGTTGTAACAACCCACATCTACCCTATGAGTTTTCGTGACAAATTGCTTGAATTAAGAGTTATTGTGACAAAATATTTGATTTTTTGAAAATTCATATATAACGTGATTTATGAGTTTGGGGCATGTTAAATTAATTTTAGTATGTCTAATATGAATTATTATTTTGAAATAAATGATTTGAATAAAATGCATTAGCATGAAATAATTTATTTTTCGCAAAATGAATTTTCAGGTAAAAAGGCGATTTTTAAGCATAAAATAATTTTATGAGTATTTTAAAATAATTTTTAAAATAAATATTTTGGGGAAAATACTATAGAAATAATAAGAAAAATATACTTTTTATTTTAATTATAATCAGCCCAAAATTTAAATAAAAAGCCCAAATATCCAAAAGCCCACTACACAAAAATCCTCATAACCTAGTTCATTAAGGGTATTAGTGGAAATTGCAGCCCAAACCCTAATATATAAGCAAAATTTTGGCCCCCATCAGTTTAGACAGCAGCCACACTCTGTTATTCCAGTATTTTCACAGAAAAAATTCTCTCAAAATAATTCTCTCTACCCAAATTAAGAAAACTCTTTTCAGTTTCGCGATTTCTTGATCGTAATCATAACTTTTTCTTCTCTTTCGATTTCTAAATTGATATCTATAAAATAAATTATGGGAAAATTATTTTAAACTATTTGATTACTGATTTTTATAGACTTAATTCTGTTTGAGTGAGTTTTTGGGAGAGAAAATCTATTTTCTACCGAAAACACGATTCTTTCCGCGAGATTTCTCCAAAGGTAAATTCTATAAATTAAAATCACAATTTTTATGCATAAACATCATAAGGGGGGGGGGTGTTGGGCAATTTGTGTATGGTTGTGTTCTAAACTGATTTTTGATTTGTTTTGATGGAAAATATTGGATTAAAAAATATTTCTGCATATTTCTGTAATGACCGAAAAGTTTCAAAAAACAAAGGAGTTCAAGGTTTTTGTGTTAGAACTTGGAAGTTGGAAAATATTATTCTTGAATGGACATATGGCTGCCAATTTGTGTGATGAAGTGCTCTAATATGATATTTGTTTTGTTTAGATGAAAAATAATGAATTGAATCATGTGTCTGTTTATCACTGAAAAGAATGAAAAGTATGAAAAGCGCAAAAACTCATGATTTTTCACCTATGCCTTTAAACTTGGAATTTTTTTTATATAAATCCTATCTATGGTTGCCGATTCATGTATGGATGCATTCTAAGATGATATTTTCTATGGTTGAATGAAAAATAATAGTTTAAACAACCTGTTTACATATTTCTGAAATGACCGAAAAATACTAAAAACAAGAAAACTCATGGTTTTGTGGTCTATAATTCAAAAGTTGAATTTTTATGTATAAACAACCCTATGTGTGGCTGATTCTTATGAATTGAAATTCCAAAATGATTTTTGTTGTGTTTACATGAAAAATCTTTGTTCAAACCATGTTTTTACGTATTTCTGAAATAGACAGAAAGTGCGAAAAGAAGAAGAATTTAGTTTTTTTTACCTTGGTGATGCATTCGGCCTACATGAATCTTTTTGTCCCAAAGTTTATAATTTTATGTGATGTGTTTTGATGATTATTGACATGTATGTATTTATAATAAATGATAAAATTGCATGTTAGTTGAAGGAATGATCCTAGATAAGCTTAAATGCATTTTGGTATACTTAAGGTATGCGTAAGGTATCTTAACCTTATATTGTGATTAGAATGCAAATGTGATTGGAAAATTTGGAACTAGTTATTATGATGACTTGATGATGAACATATGGTTATGAGTTGATGAAGTGAAAGGGATCATAAGAGTTAAGCATGACGCTTGAAAGGTAAATTGTTAAAATGACATGTATGGAAGTGTAAAGTGAATTAAGATAATTGTTAAAGTGAATTGATATTGAGGTAATAATATAGTAATGACCTTAAAAAGGTATTAATGTGATTGTAATGTGATATCAAGAGAGCCTATAAGGCCTAAGTATGCAAGACTTTCAAAGTCAATGTGTTATGTGCAAGTGACGAGTACACCTATGTGTGGACTCTAAGTGTATGTGTATGCTATATGTGCATGGGTAGTTATGGAATAGGAGCATCATAAGTAAATAAATACTAAGTATTAAATCAAATATTATGTTAGAGTTTGAGGAGCTTTAGAAGTGCAAAGGGACTACGTATACCAGGAGCAAAGGAACCCCAAGGTGAGTAAACGCCATATTCATGTTATAAGTGTGAACAACATTATGTTGTGTTATAAGAATGTGATATATTGTTATGTGAGCCTTTGTGATCTTTGAAACCCAATTTCTTTCTATTCTAAAATATTATTATATGAATTCTTTGACAAGCTTGGATTGCTAAAGGACATTTGGTCCAAAACTATTTTGTTTATCTAATGAGAAATTCTTGTGATTAACACCCTAACTTATATTCTTTCTAGAACTACACTATCATTGTATCTTTTGTTTGAAAGCTAAACCACTATTGTTATTGGAATATATGTTATTGTTGCCTTATGTGATATTGTTAATTGTGATTACCATTAGCTCTAGCTATGGTACCTCTTACCCTTTATGCAGAATCCTCGTACCGATGCGAGTAATCATCGGCTATGTGCTTCTCGTACCGATGTGAGTAATCATCGGCTATGTGCTTCTCATACTGATGTGAGTAATTATCAGCTATATGTTCGAGTGATTATGGCAATAGCCTTCACTCTATGTGTTTGAGTGATTATGGCAGTAGCTTTCACTCTATATGTTATAAGTGTGATTTCTGCAAACCTTTTTAAATTGCAAACTATGAATCATGAGCTATAAGTTATGAGCTATGGGCCCTTTTTAAGGGATATATGTTATTGTACAACTCCTATTGTTTACTCATTGAGATCATCTGTCTCACCCTTTTTCCTTGTGTGGTTCTAAGTAAGCATTATCAGGAGGCAAGGTGATGGCTCAAGCATCCTACTTCGCTTGGGGATTTCCTTGTCCAAGAAAATTTGTTTAATAGGTCATGAAGAGTTATCCTTAGATGCTCTGGGAATATTCATTTTTGGATGTTTATTTTGAAATGTTATCCTTCGAGGTTTTAATTGAATTCTAAATATTATTTTCTTATGGATTATGTTTAAAGTATATTTTAATTATGCTTTTGCAACTTAAGGTTTTCAAAAAGAAAAAGGTTTATTTAAGTTAATGTAAGAGGTTTTGGTACGATCCTAGGCAGTATTTGTATAGGTATAAGTGGGTTCTATAGACGTGGGTGACCTTATGTCTCTCCATGTTCTAGGACCGTCATGTCTCTGAAGTTGGGATGTGACAAAGGTGGTATTAGAGCTATAGTTTTTAAAGTCTAGTTTAGACTTGTCTGCTTATTGGTTTGACTAAGTATAATCCTGGAGCATAGGAATTTTCCTGTCATGTCACTTGCAATCTATCGCTAGTATAGTTCCACCAAATCCTAATAAGTTATAGTACTCTTTGTTATTGTTTGCTTGTGTGCCTTATGATTCCTTTACTAGATGACCAAGAAGATTACCCCTGCTGGAGGACTGCCACCTAGAGCACCGCGTGTGGCATACAAAGAGACATGGCGAAAGATGTTAGAGAAAGCCATGCCTGTGATCTACCTCAAGAAAAAGAAGACTCCTGTGATGTGAATGATGTTAATTTGATTGCTCGGCGACTTAGTATGGATTGATTCTTTTTGCCTATAGCATGATTCACTTTTGCATAATAAGAGAATTCTTCATGCTATGAGATATATATTACATGATTATGATATGTGATAAGTGATATGTGACATATGCTATATGATATATGCTATGCGATATGTGATATGTGACATGTGCCTTATGATATGATATGGTATGATGAGTACCTATGTTAAATGCATAGTAAATATGATAATTGATAGTAAGGTTAAGTGGATTAGAAAGAGAAGTTGACTAAGTTTTGATCCAATTTAGATTAATGATTGATAGGTATAATATTGTGAGGTATGAAATGCTTACATGTTACAATGGTTTGAAATATGAATTAAATAGAGTTATTAAATGGTAATTTTGATTGATGCCAAAAGAAGAGGAAGGATATTTAATGATCAGTAGGAGAATAAAATGAATTAGTTACATTTTATATAAGTATACGGTATGAAGTAAGTGAAGTACATTAAGGAATTTGTGGCATAGATGCTACCCTATAGACAGGAACAACAAGAAAGTTAGGGATTTCTCTATCACCTATGTAGATATCGAGTATAGTTGAAGGAAGAATTTTTATCTAGTGTGATTTAAAAATAAGAAGGTATTATTCCCATTTGAAGTTTTAGTACAAGATGCTTGATTGATTTTGGTGCTGTAAATTCATTTATGTCTCCATATTTTGCTAGGAGTCTCGGCTGAGATAAGGAATAAATTAATGAACCCTTAGTAGTGTTGACCCATTGGGGACAAATGAAGGAAGTAAGGTATTGTTTAAGGATTGTGAGGTAGACATTGATGGATAAAAACTTCTTGTATTGGCTATAGAGGAAAGCAATTAAAATTTTGAGCTAAGGATGGGAGATATTAGTGTATCAAGGAGATATTTATGATTAAGGTTTACTAGCGTAATCATGGAATGGATGAGTATACTTAGGACGCTGAGGAAGGAATATGGTAGAAGCATCCGTAGTTTTTTTTAGAATATATGAGTAAGTATTGAAATTCGAGGATGAATTTCTTTTAAGAGGGGGAGATATAAAAGTATAAGTATTATTAGACTTGTAATGTTGATAAAAGGATAAGTATGATTCTAGTGGATTCTTTAGTGATGAGATTCCTTTGAGTATATAGAGTGCAATCAGAGTATAAGGATTTGAACTTTTATAAGATGATAGATGTTAAGGCCATATGAATTGTAAATTTGAGGATCCATAAGGACTTGATCTATGAGGGTATAACATGATTTTAAGATAAAATGTTCTAGATTTGATTTGATTATGTACTTGTGTCCAGTGTGTCTGTCTATATGCACTGAGTTTTGCTTTATGAAAACATACATCATCAATCATACATCATGAACCGTATCAAGCATTGCATTAAGGTTACATGTCACATGCAAGGATGAAAATGTTTTAGTTCTTATAAATGATCCTATGCAGTTTTGAAAATTTAAATAATTTTGAACATACCTAAAAGGGATTGGAGTCCTTTGGATGAGAAATGTTTTGCGGCATTAGATGCAATAATGTTCAATTGAGGTTATTGGAAAATTTAGTAGTAATCTTTAGTACAGGAAGAATTTTTATTAAGATAACCTAGAATGGCATGGATTTGGAAAAATATAAGAGTTGCATAAAGATTTTATTAAATAGCAATGGTATTAGAAGGTTTATTATTTTAATATGGATAAGTTAAATGATTAGGAATGTGAAGTATTTCAAGATGCAAGTGGAAACCTAAAGTGAGATGATATTATGAACAAAAGGTATGAAAATTACGGGGCATTAGGTAATTAGGTCATAATAATGATGTCTATATTATGGAGTAAGTTTGAAATAGTTATGAGAAGTTTATTTGGGATTGTAAATTAAAAGAATTCAAGGTCCTTTGGAATATGATATATATAGAAATATTTGTTAAGTTTAAATATGTTTTAATTGATGAATGATGGCAGTGTAGAAATCGTAATGTTAGCAAGGTACTAAACACACAGATATTTATTGAGGATAGAATAGATTAAGTAATAATTATTAATATGGAAAGAGAATTATCGAATATCAGTTAGAGTTATTAATTTGGAGTTATTTGCTGGACTCTTATAGGACTAATATGATAAATAATGAATAGAAGTAGTGAGTAAGGTGTTATTATATATGTTAACATTACTAGAGATATAGGAAATGAAATGCTTGGGATTATATGTGATTAAAGGCAAAATTAAAGGTTCTATTACTTTTGCTCAAGGTTAAGGGATACAAATTACTAAGGATTAGTTTTAAGATTTGTTTGAACAAGAGATTAACATAGGTATAGATTAAGCTAAAAGTTTATCAATGTGATTCTTTTGACAGATTGTGAGTATATGCCTTACTATATTTGATAAGTTAATTGTAGTTAGATATTGAGGTTGAGTGACGCAACAGAAGCGTGGTAGAGAAGTTAAGTAAAGTGTGTTGTGCTGCTAGATTTAGAAATTCGAGGATGAATTTCTTTTAAGGGGGGGAGAATGTAATAACCCACATCTACCCTAGGAGTTTTCATGACAAATTGCTTGAATTAAAAGTTATCGTGACAAAATATTTGATTTTATGAAAATTCATATGTGATATGATTTATGAGTTTGGGGCATGTTAAATTAATTTTAATATGTCTAATATGAATTATTATTATGAAATAAATGATTTGAATAAAATGCATTAGCATGAAATAATTTATTTTTCGTAAAATGAATTTTCAGGTAAAAAGGCGATTTTTAATCATAAAATTATTTTATGAGTATTTTAAAATAATTTTTAAAATAAATATTTTGGGGGAAATATTACAAAAATAATATGAAAAATATACTTTTTATTTTAATTATAATCAGCCCAAAATTTAAATAAAAAGCCCAAATACCTAAAGGCCCACTACACAAAAATCCTCCTAACCTAGTTAGTGAAAATTGCACCCCAAACCCTAATATATAAGTAAAATTTCAACCCCCATCAGTTTAGACAGCAGCCACACTCTGTTGTTCTAGTATTTTCACAAAAAAAATTCTCCCAAAATAATTCTCTCTACCAAAATTAAGAAAACTCTTTTCAGTTTCGCGATTTCTTGACCGTAATCGTAACTTTTTCTTCTCTTCGATTTCTAAATTGATATCTATAAAATAAATTATGGTAAAATTATTTTAAACTATTTGATTAATGATTTTTACAGATTTAATTCTATTTGAGTGAGTTTTTAGGAGAGAAAATCTATTTTCTACCGAAAACACAATTCTTTCTGCGAGATTTCTCCAAAGGTGAATTCTATAAATTAAAATCACAATTTTTATGCATAAACATCATAGGGGGGGGGGATTTGTGTATGGTTGTGTTCTAAACTAATTTTTGATTTCTTTTGATGGAAAATATTGGATTAAATAATATTTCTACATATTTCTGTAATGATCGAAAAGTTTCGAAAAAGAAAGGAGTTCAAGGTTTTTATGTTAAAACTTGGAAGTTAGAAATATTATTCTTGAATGGACATATGGCTACTAATTTGTGTGAGGAAGTGCTCTAATATGATATTTGTTTTGTTTAGATGAAAAATAATGATTTGAATCATGTGTCTGTTTATCGCTGAAAAGAATGAAAAGTGCGGAAAGCGCGAAAACTCATGATTTTTCACCTAAGCCTTTAAACTTGGAATTTTTTTTTGTATAAATCCTATCTATGACTGCTAAATCATGTATGGATGTGTTCTAAATTGATATTTTCTATGGTTGAATGAACAATAATAGTTTAAACAACCTGTTTACATATTTATGAAATGACTGGAAAATACCAAAAATAAGAAAACTCATGGTTTTGTGTTCTATAATTCAAAAGTTGAATTTTTATATATAAACAGCCCTATGTGTGGCTAATTCTTATGAATTGAAATTCCAAAATGATTTTTACTGTGTTGACATGAAAAATCTTGGTTCAAACCATGTTTTTACATATTTCTAAAATAGACGGAAAGTGCGAAAGGAAGAAGAATTTAGTTTTTTTTTTACCTTGGTGATGCATTCAGCCTACATGAATCTTTTTCTCCCAATGTTTATAAATTTTATGTGATGTGTTTTGATGATTGTTGACATGTATATATGTATAATAAATGATAAAATTGCATGTTAGTTGAAGGTATGATCCTAGATAAGCTTAAATGCATTTTGGTATACTTAAGGTATACATAAGGTATCTTAACCTTATATTGTGATTAGAATGCAAATGTGATTAGGAAATTTGGAACTAGATGTTATGATGACTTGATGATGAACATATGGTTATGAGTTGATTAAGTGAAAGGGATCATAAGAGTTAAGCATGATGCTTGAAAGGTAAATTGTTAAAATGACATGCATGGAAGTGTAAAGTGAATTAAGATAATTGTTAAAGTGAATTGATATTGAGGTAATAATATAGTAATGACCTTAAAAAGGTATTAATGTGATTGTAATGTGATATCAAGAGAGCCTATAAGGCCTAAGTATGCAAGACATTCAAAGTCAACGTGTTATGTGCAAGTGATGAGTACACCTATGTGTGGACTCTAAGTGTATGTGTATGCTATATGTGCATGGGTAGTTATGGGATAGAAGCATCATGAGTAAATAAATACTAAGTATTAAATCAAATATTATGTTAGAGTTTGAGGAGCTTTAGAAGTGCAAAGAGACTATGTATACCAAGAGCAAAGGAACCCCAAGGTGAGTAAACGCCATATTCATGTTATATGTGTGAACAATATTATGTTGTGTTTTAAGAATGTGATATATTGTTATGTGAGCCTTTGTGATCTTTGAAACCCAAGTTCTTTCTATTCTAAAATATTATTATCTGAATTCTTTGACAAGCTTGGGTTGCTAAAGGACATTTGGTCCAAAACTATTTTGTTTATCTAATGAGAAATTCTTATGATTAACACCCTAACTTATATTCTCTCTGGAACTACACTATCATTGTATCTTTTGTTCAAAAGCTAAACCACTATTGTTATTAGAATATATGTTATTGTTACCTTATGTGATATTGTTAATTGTGATTACCATTAGCTCTAGCTATGGTACCTTTTACCCTTTATGCAAAATCCTCGTACCAATATGAGTAATCATCGACTATGTGCTTTTCGTACCGATGTGAGTAATCATTGACTGTGCTTCTTGTACCGATGGAAGTAATCATTGGCTATGTGCTTCTCGTACCAGTGCGAGTAATCATCGGCTATGTGCTTCTCATACTGATGCGAGTAATTATCGGCTATGTGTTTAAGTGATTATGGCAGTAGCCTTCACTCTATGTGTTATAAGTGTGATTTCTGCAAACCTTTCTGAATTGCAAACTATGAATCATGAGCTATAAGTTATGAGCTATGGGCCCTTTGTAAGGGATATGTGTTATTGTACAACTCCTATTGTTTGCTCATTGAGATCATTTATCTCACCCTTTTTGCTTGTACGGTTCTAGGTAAGCATTATGAGGAGGCAAGGTGTTGGCTCAAGCATCCTACTTCGCTTGGGGAATTCCTTGTCCAAGAAAAATTGTTTAATAGGTAATGAAGAGTTATCCTTAGACGCTCCGGGAATATTCATTTTTGGATGTTTATTTTGAAATGTTATCCTTCGAGGTTTTAATTGAATTCTAAATATTATTTTCTTATGGATTATGTTTAAAGTATATTTTAATTATGCTTCAGCAACTTAAGGTTTTCAAAAAAAAAAAAAAAAGATTTATTTATGTTAATGTAAAAGGTTTTGGTATGATTCTAGGCAGTATGTGTATAAGTATAAGTGGGTTCTATGGACATGGGTGACCTTATGTCTTCCCATGTTCTAGGACTGTCATGTCTCTGAAGTTGGGATGTGACAATTATCATATTCTTTTACAACATCTCTTGGGATACGTGGCCTTCTTCCTAAAGCAATTTATGAACCCCTTATTGAGTTGTCTTTGTTCTTTACTAGTTTAGGTGCTAAAACATTAAGGGTAGATGAGCTAGAACATATTGAAACCCAAATTCCTATTACTCTATACAAGTTAGAACAAATTTTCCCCCTTCTTTTTTTGATGTGATGGTACATTTACCTATTCATTTGGCTAATGAGGCTAAAATTGGTGGGCCTATCCAACATCAATGGATGTACCCTATTGAGTGTATGTTATATGAGTTAAAACAACTCATTTGCAACATGGCTCATCTTGAAGGATTAATAGCAGAGGGCCATATTGCAAAGGAGTGTATGACTCTTTGTTCAAGGTACTTGAAAGGCACTAAGACAAAATTTAATAAACTTAAGTGAAAATATGATGCTGTTGTTCCTAATTTTAAAGGTCAAATATCCATATTTTCATAATTGGGATGACCATTAAGATCTAGTATGACTTGCATTCTTAATGATGATGAGTGGGATCAACCTCATATTTATGTTTTAAAGAATTATGATAAAGTACAACCTTTTCTCGAGTAAGCAAATATATCTAGACAATACTTTTTCCCTTCCCTTTATAAATGTGTATTTCTTATTAATGGTGTAATTCAAAGAGTACTCATAAAATTAGTAAAGCAATACTACACAAATGTCGGATGAGTGGAATAGTAGTTTTATTGATTAGTTTAAAACTAGAGTGAGTGATTTTACTCTTAGATGATATCTAGTGTAAAATAAGTTTATATCTTCAAATGATTTACATTGTAGCTTGTTTGTAGGTTTTAAAAATGCAAATGCTTGGGCAAAGAGCCAAAAATGATGACTTATTATCATTATGTCATGGTCCTTCAAAATATGTCACTTGCTTTAATGGTTATATGGTCAATGGATATAGGTTTCGGGTAGAATCTCGTGATAAGGGATGTAGAACACAAAATTATAGGGTGTGTATCCGATGATATAGGTAGTGGAGCATAATACATTGATTATTATGAAGTATTGACAGAGATTCTTGAACTGCAGTATCTTAGTGGGAAACATGTGGTTTTGTTTCAATGTAAATGGTTTAATGTGCATGATAGTGAGAAAGGAGCTAAAATAGATGGATATGGATTTACTAGCATTAATTGTCAATGTCTTTTGAACACAAATGAGCCATTTATTTTGGCCAATCAAGCTTCACAAGTGTTTTATGCTATCGACAATTTTAAAAAAGGTTGGCATGTTGTTGTTAAGACACAACCATGTGATCTATATGAGTTGCCATAATAAAAAGAGGACGAGAGTAATAATGTAGATGATTTAAGTGAAGCATATCAACATGGTGAATCATTCAATTTTAATTGTAGTGGCCCTACTTCTAGCGATGTAGATAATTAAAATATTTGGAAAAGGACAAATTTGGAGCCATTTATTGTTAATGTACCGATGCCCTCAAGGAAGAGAAAGTGAAAAGCAACTTAAAGAAGTAATTCCAATCCATTAATTAGTTTCAGTTTATATTTTTTTTATAATTTTTTTGTGGTTCTTCTATTGGATTTTTGTGATTACTTTTTTTTTTTTTTGTGGTTCTTCTACTAGATTTTTGTGATTACTTTATAATTTTTTCAATGTTTTTAGATGCTAAGTAAATATATATTTGCTATTAAAGTCTAGTAAGCGCATGATTTTATTACTTGTAGTAATCATCTATTTCTTTCTTTGATAGATAAAATCAATGAAGGCAAAAAGTAGTATGTCCATCACCCAAAAACTACCAAAGTTTATAGCACCTGGTATGTTAGCCAAGAGGCATAGATGTGGGAAAAAAGCGAATCGCTTTATTAGGGAGTATGCTGGTAATTTCTTTGTGCCTTTGATATGTTTTGATTCTATTTTCATTATATTCATTTAACAATCCAAAAGAAAGTAATGAAGAAATAAGACTCAAACCTCGTAAATAAATCTGTTTGATATGATTCAATCACTTGAATTGTTACAATAGAGTTCCCAAGAAACTAAATTTGATCCTAATCTAAGTAGAAATTTGAAAACTAGATGAGCAAAATAAAATATGAAAAAATAGAAGGAGAATTGATGTCCAAAAATGGAGTGAACAAGAAAATCTCCCTTCTTTCTTCGATGGCTCTCTCTAAATAAAATGTTTTCCATCTTTTTATACTTTTCCAAAATAACCTAGGGTCTAAAAAAAACCTCAAAACTTGGATAAAATTCACTATCTGGTCAATAGTGGTGTAGCGGAGCACTGAGGGCTAGTTGGTCATCCTATGGCATGTTGCTATATGCGTTAGCAACTTGTTGTGGATGCTGAGGCAAGCAAGCAAGAAGCAGCGCTCAGCTATGTTACGCTGAGTGGTCATTGAAGGGCTCATTGGGCAAGCAGGTGTGAGGCCTCGCTTGAGCATCGGTCTGATATGCTAAAGGGAATCAAAATGTGGGAAAGAACTCATGAGGAAGCCCTCAAGCTTGTATTTGATAGATTTGAAAATTGTTTCTTAGAGTCACCACATTAATTTATTTTTATTTGGGAAAATATAAGGAAAAAACCCCAAACGAAAAGGATCACTAGCCTCAAAACCAAAGAGGATTCGGGGACTAGGTTTTCAGTTTATTTTAACAAAATAAATTTGGCTAATGAATATAAGAGTGACTTAAAATATATTTCATGAGCAAATTAAAATGCAAGAGCAAATATGCATGATCATTCAATTAATTTATTTCAACAATAAAGTAAAAACATAGTTAAGGTTTGAAATAAGAGAAAGTTAATATTATAAGAAAATCCCAAACTTAGGGGATACCTCCTCTAGCCCTTATGAGTTCTAGGGAAATCACACATTCCCCTAAACTAAGCCTAATTATAAAGTAAAAGAAAATAAAATAAAAGCAAGTGAAGAAATTGATAGAGGGGGAGAGTTGGTTAGTTTTAATTGGATTCGATGCTTGAACCAAGCAAGCTAGCGTATCCCTTTGAATGGGAATCAAAACCTATGCAGTTCTCCCTTCTTGTGGAGGTGTTAGTTTAGCCTAGCCACTTTATCATGTTTGATTGATTGATTAAAAGAGAGTTGAGTTAATTAATTAATTTAATTGATTACCAAGTTGATTAGCTAGCAACCTAGATGAATCAATTTAATTAACTAACTAAAAGAGGCAAGGAAATTTAGACAAAAGAAAATTAAGGGAAAAGAAGCTTACCTTGGATGGCGGGCAATAGTTGGCTTAGGATGGTGGGCAATAGCTGGCATTGAATGGCGGGCGGCAGCTGGCGTTGAATGGCAGGTGGCGGCTGGCCTCAGATGACATTGCAGCTCACCTCGGATGGCAGATGGTGGATAGCCTCAAACGGTAGGCAGCGGCTAGTCTCTGATGGTAGCGACGACTAGCCTTAGAATGGAGAAATGAGCCTTGGGCAATAGACTTGCCTCAAATAGGTGGGAAGAAAGCCTTTAACTAGTTGGGTAGGAATCAAGGAGAAACCCCCCAACTTGCTTTGTGAAGCAAGAAGCAAATACAAAGCAGTTTGCTTGAAGTAATGCTTTTCAAGCTTTGAAAGTTGGTTATTTGAAGTGTGGAGAGACCCTCTATATATAGGAGGAGGATTAGAGCTCACAATACATAAACTTTCGATGTGGGATAGTGGAAAAATAGGGAACTCGCGTGAATTATTGCGCAAGCCTCTATGGCAGTATAGAGGGCTGTGTAGCAGTGCCACACATTGTGCAATGCTGCACAGGGCTATAAGGTGCCGCATAGGACTATGCGATGCCATACAAAGCTGTGTGGCAATCGCACAAGGCTGTGTAATAGGCAGCCTTGCTTTTATCCATTTTCTCCCATTCTTGCCCATTTCTTATCCATTTTTTGCGATTCCAATTGCATTGTACTTATTACTCAGTCCTTGATGATTTGAAAGGGTTTAAATGTTAAGAAGAAATGTATTGATTTTCCCATTTTGAGAGTTTGCGACTTCTGAAGGTTTGTTTACTGAGCCTAAGTGCTATTAAGGTTCAAAGAAATACTGGAAGGTGCAAAATTAAGGGTTCATAGCAAGCAACAGTGGCTAGTTGGGCCTTGCTACGTGGCACTAGGAGTTGTTGCTACGAGATGAAATTCCTCCTACTGTGTTGTGTTCTGCTAAAATTTTCATTTTCGCTCCAAACTTCCTTTTTCAAACCTAATTCCTTCAAAACAAAGTTAAACCTTCCTCAAATCTAAAAAGAGGAATAAAATAACACAATCTAACCTATACAAAAATGAATTAAACATAAAATGCCTATTTTAACACGAATAAAAACCATGCAAATATGCCGCAAACATATAACAAAATAATTTTAAAATTTTTGATGCTTTGGTTTGAGGTGGACTATACAGTTGTATAGTTTGGATTTTACTGTTAATTTGGTGTTAGAGGTGCTGTCCAATTTTTTCAATGAGGTCATTTTGATGTGGTTGCTCTATGGTTTTTTTTTTTTTTTTTTTTGTTATTATGGCAGCTTGTTACTAGTGGTTTTGCTGTGGTTTTGAAGATTTGTTTGTTTTGTTTTAGCTTGTGTAGTTGCCTTTGCATTTTTTTCAAACTTTATAGTAATATATGAATAAGAATTTAAATATAATTAAAGTCTATTTTATTTGCTATTTTTTAGGAAATATGTTTGCTCATTTGAGTAAAAGTGAAGCTCGAAGGCTACAGGTTGAAGAGCAAGAGGCTCAATCTATCATCAATTGTACTAGGATTGGTAAAATTTTAAATTTTTTTAAATGTTCAAATATATAATTTTAGCTTTTAATAAATTTAGAATATTTTTTAGATAAAATGTAGTGATATAATTCTAACAATTGATTCTTTTTTTTTTTTTTTTGTCCATTACAAAAGGTGAAACTTCAGCCTACAATATTATTATGCACTTTGGTGAAGAAGAATGGAAGGAAAATTTTTTTACTGAAGATAGTTCTTTCTTGGATATATTAAACATGTGTAAAAGGTTCAATGACATCAATTTTGTTGGTTTCAAAGTCACCGATGGGGATGGTAAGCCAATGAGAGATGATGGAGATTTGTTTGCTAAGTTGAAAGACCATAAAGGAGTGGAGAATATAGATATTTATTTAAAGGAGGATAAGACTGCCCAACCTTTGCTCTTCAAAATGCCGCAAGACAATCGAAAATTTAGTATATTTAATTTGGATTTTTTGCTTATCCTTTATAATTTTTAGTTGGATATTTATAGCTCAATCATTTTTTTCTTTGTTTACAGTTTCAATCCTAGTAGTTCCAAAAGTGAGAGATGTCAAAATATTGGGTGATTACAACGCAAACAATAAAGTCACCATACGTGGGAATGTTATATTAGGATCTGAACAAACTAGTATAGTTCAACTATTTATGACTATTGCTAAGAACTTTGATGGGGAGAGTGGTCTTCAAGCTATCAGCCAATCTACGACCATGAAGGTGAGTAATTATTTTACTCAAGCTACTAGCCATTCAAACATGATGACCATTATTTGTTAGTCAAATTATTTTTGTTTTCCTTTCTTTAGGAATTTCAAATACCAATTGAAGCTATTGGGCATTATCTTGTTGTCAAATTTACTCCTACGATGGAAGATGGAAAACAGTGTATACTCTAATAGCAAAATATGTTGAAGGTAAGTGTCTACCTTTAAAGTGTAGGGGCTTATAAATTTTATAGTAACTTTAAATTTAAGCTTTTATATAATAACAAATTACTTCCTTATTTTTAATAGATTCCACACCTCAAGAGGAGAGAAAAGTTAGAGGAAAAAACAAGAACAAGAAAATTGCCAAAAAAGTGGGGAAAAGCTCAAGATCACATTCTACAATAATCATGTAAGGGGAAAAAATCAAAGATATTGCTCAAGACACTTGGGCAAAATTGTGCTAAGCAAGTATGTATGTCCTATATAAGTGAAGACATAGAAAGATATAAAAGAATCAGACAAAGAACACATGTGGGTTGCAATGAAGGTAAGTAAAATTGATTGTTACTGTCATATGATTTTTTAAGTTCATATTTAAAGAGCTTTTGAAATTTCTCTAAGCTGAATCTTTTCTTCTACTTCCTTATCATTTTGTTATTGTCCATTTATTTTTTATCATTATATTTGCTATAACAAAATAATAACACTAACCTACATAGAATGAAGATTTACATCTATATTATTCAATAGAGTGATTGTCACTGTATTGCTTGATCACAATTTGCTAGTTGATTTCAGTCGGTCTACATGAATTTTTGTATTCTAAACTTACAATTTTACATCTAATAGTGGGTATTTTTATTCTAAACTATTGCAGGAGGGTTTTTTCCATTCTAAACATTAGAGCATATGAGTTCTTTATGGACAGCATAGAGATCAACTTTGTATGTAAATTATGTGAAACCTTGCAAAACTAAAGCTGAAGTTTTAAAAAAAGTGCCACAAGGAATTACAATTAAAGATTGGGAGTGGCTAGTAACTAATAAGTTTTTAAATGAAGAGTTTCAAGTACACTTATATTGGTTGAAAGTATTAAATAAATATATTCATTCATTAATTAAATGTTGATCAAAGACATAAAATTTGGTATGTTATGGCCTGATTTATATAGAAAGACAGTGAGCAAAATTCTAAGAATTAGGCTAAGTCAATCATGCCTCATCGTAGTAGAAGCAAGCCACATAGACAACTCATATATGACATGGTAGTAAGAAGTATATAATTCATATGTTTTTATTTCTGAAGTTGTTTTATTAAGGAATATTTTTTGATTTGTCATTTTTTCATCTTATAGGGGGGTAAAGATTCTAATCCACCTACCATTGCAAAAAATTTCTATGAGAAAGAAAAATGCAAAGTTAGTTGAACCAGAAACACAAGCAAAATATGTAATTATTACTATTTAACCTTTCAACTTAATTTCATTTGTTTATCAATTCTTCATATTCAAAAAACTAAATGTCCCTTTGTAAGATGAGATTGTGAAGACTATTGAATCTAATCCATCACTGGAAAATACTGAGGTTGTTGAAAAGTGCTTTGGACCACAATGGCATAGCCATGTGTTTGGTTATGGAGGTGGAATAAAGTAAAAGAGTTTTGATGATTCCCAAACTGCTTATATAAAAAAGCTCAAAGCTAAGCTTTATGAGAAGGAAGAAGAAAATTGTACACTTAAAATACACATAGATGGAATTGAAAGTAGATTGGCTTGGATTGAGAATAATGGCTTTGACCAACCACCTTCAGTTGCACCTCCTACATTGAGTACTGACCTTGATCAGGTATCACTTATTACTTTTTTTTTTATTTTGTTTATTATTTTTATGTTCAATTACTTTATGTTTAAAATTTGTTGTGCAAAGTCATGCATTTTCTATGTAGTGAGGTATGTTCTTGATCAATGTGATGGTTAGAAAAGAGCTTTTGTTTGGTTGTTTGGTTTTCTTTAGTTGTGTTTGATGGGGTGTTTGGTGGCTAGTTGTGTTTAGATTTTATTTGTTTTTTGGTTTTAATGTACTTTGTTTTTTTTTTTATTTTTCATAAACTAATATGATTTTATTAATAAATTTTTTAGCATAAGAGAAAAACCAAATTGGTCAAGGAGCCCAAAATGATGAAAAAAACCTTTCTAGAACTAAAAAAATAAAGAACAAAAGCATGAACAAGCCTCATGCACTAACTGATATAGCTAAAGCAAGTATACAACAAAATTAAAACCATAAAAACTACATTTGTACTAAAACAAGTAGAGGCTAGACCCTAATTTTAGCCTTGCAACCTAAAAGAGAAATTACAAACTAGGAATCCAAAGGCAGTAGAGAAACTCGTAATAAATAATACCTTTAATACATGAACACCTTTAATATATTTACCATATTCTCAAAGCAACTAAGAGTAAAAACACTCAAACAATAATACCCATTTTTCAAACACAGTCAAGAGTACCACTAAGCATCTTTTGTATAATAAAAGATCCCACTTTTTTGAACTTCTGCATAGCTAGCCAAAACCATATTGCAACTTTATAGAAAAAATCAGAAATTTATAGAGTAGAGTCCCAATAAAAACTCATATCAATTCCATCATTACACTAACAAAATCCTAACATAAACTAGCATCAATGATCACCAATGAACAATAGAACTATCAAGGAAAAGGCAAAATCACAGCGACAAAAAAATATCTTAGAATTAGGATAATAATCAATCAACACGGCCTGCCTCCACTTGGCACTTTATTTTTTTATTTGTTAATTTGGTTGCTTTGTTGTTTGGAGGTGGTTTGGGTTGATACTGATTTGTTTTGTTTTTTCAACTATTAAGGTTTTGTGTTCTTGTAGTTCTGATGTCCTAGGTTTTGTTTATTTATAGTATTCTTTGGAAATGAAATACTTTTTGCCAAAAAAATATTAAATATGGTAGTAGTGGTGTTATCATTGATATTGAAACTGAATGTATATGATAATATACTAGAAAATTTTTCTTTAAAAAAGGGTTTGACAAGTATGATGGCAACCAAGTGGGGGTAGTAATGGGCAACTTGCCTAATACCATCTTTAATCATTACTTATTTATTTCTCATATCTATTTTGCAGGATGCTTAGATTCACAATCATCTTTGTCCATTTTGTTGTACAACACTTTTTTTGCTTAGGTAAATTATTTCTACAAATAGTATTGGTATATCATTCTTAATAGGTTGTATGTATTCAAAAAGTTGGATTTGATATTAATTATTTTCATCAAATTTCCTTATAGGCTGCTTAAGAGATGAATTCAAGTAATGATTGTGTGATTAATACTATATATAGAGTAGAACTAAGTGATCCATATAGATGAAACTTAAATATTTTTATACTACAAGTAGTAGATATTAGGAAGTATTTAACTATCCATCTATATGGAATTTATATTTTTGAAGAACTTACAATTATGTATATTTTGGGTACATGAAAATATATATGGATGTGGTTATTTATATAAAATATTTTGCAGTTGTCTAATTTTATTAATTAGTACTGAGATGAGTCTCCATAAAGTAATTTTATAATATGTTATTACAAAGATATATAATGAGGAATCAATTAATGATGATAAATTTTGTCACTAGAAATTACATTTAATGAGGGCAATTATTGATTTAATGTGGGGATGATATTTTATAATAAGGGTAATCTTAGCTATAAAAAAAAATCATATAATGAGAGGCATAAAAATGATATAATGAGGGAATGTTTATGTAGTTAAAGTATATAATTTAATGAGGGGTAGATAGTGATTTAATGATAGTTTTTATTCTCATTTAAATTAGTTTTCAAGGACAATAAATTACGATCACTATATTTATATTAGCAATAATGATGGGACTTATGATCCATCACTATTACTTTTCCTAATAAAGGCAATAATGATGGGTGATGACGGGATATTTCCCATCATTAAAAGTTTTTAATGACCAATTTTTAACTTATAACCACTGTATTTTCCATCATTATAGTTCAATTTTCTTGTAGTGCATGCATTTTCCAAACCTCCACATATCTGGCCTTTGTACATGCTCACAAGGCATCTTTGAGCTCCTTGCCTCCATAGTCTTTCTTAAAATTTGTGTAAATGTGTCTAACACACTATCTCTTCTCACGTACTGGATATAACTCATCTAGTGTTGGTATCAATTCTTGCATTTTCACAAAAATAATGTAAGTCAATTGGGATCATTCACTGAATTTAGATAAAAAATAAGTAACATAAATTATTTACCTTTTGCCTATCACTCATAAATGTCCACTTCCATGGTTCTTGCTAAATGTTGAAATCCTTCCCAAGTAAGCATAAAAACCACATCCAATTGACTTTGTTCTCTTTTCTAACTATTGCCCAAGCAAGTAGGAAGATGCAGCCATTTGCATCAATACTAACTGCACACAATAGTTGACCACCATACATGCCCTTTAAGAAACACCCATCTACCCTAATAAATTTCCTACAACTAGCAAAAAAGGCATCCTTCAATGGCCCTAGGCAAATATAAACACCCCTAAACATATCTGGATTATCCTTATCTTCCATGAAACTGATTGTGCTACCAGGATTAGTCCTAAGGATTTCTAGCCTATAATTTTGAAGTTTCTTAAACTATTTATGCTCATCCCCATCTATCATCTTAAGCGCTATGTTCCTGGCCCTCCAACCTTTAGTGATAGTTACATGAATTTCTTATTCTTCTAGGATAGTTTTAACAAATCTAGGAATGCTCCACCCATGATCAACTCTAAATCTTTCTAGATATTTAACTGCTAGCCATTTAGAAGTGTACATCCTAAAGTTGTACTCTTTCCTACATATGTGTTGAAAGATACCAGACTTAATTTGCATGGTTTTAGGGTCAATGACACTAGGATTGCAAAAAATATAAAATGGATAGCCTTGGATAAATTTAGCCTTAAATCTTAGGAGATCATTGGGCCTCAACTTAATTTGCCACCTATTTTTTATTGCCTAGGCCCTACAAGCCTCTTTAAACTCTCCTAAACTCTTAAATTTCATCCCTATAACTAAAGGCTATCCCATGTCTCTCTCAGCTATGTAACAACCCACACCTACCTATGAACTCTTAATTTTGCACCTTCTAGTATTTGTTTGAACCTTAGAAGCACTTAGGCTCGGTAAACAAACCTTCAGAAGTCAAAAACTCTCAAAATAGAAAAATCAAAATATTTCTTTTTGACATTTGAACCCTTTCAAATCATCTAGGACTGAGTAACAAGTACAACACAACTAGAATCATAAAAAATGGATAAGAAACGGGCAAGAACGGGCTGTCACATAGCCTTGTGCAGTTGCCATATAACTTTATGGGGCATCGCACAGCCTTGTGGGGCTATGTTGTAATTCATGCGAGTTTCTATTTTTCTACTATCCCATATTGAAAGTTTATGTATTATGAGCTCCAATCCTCCTCCTATATATAGAGGGCCTCTTCACACTTCAAAAGACCAACTTCTAGAGCTTGAAAAGCATTACTTCAAGCAAAACACTCTGCATTTGCTCCTTGCTTCACAAAATGAGTTAAGGGGTTTCTGCTTGAGTAGTTAAAGGCTTTCTACCTACCTGTTCAAGGCAAGTCTTTTGCCTAAGGCTCATTTTTCTAATTTGAGGCTAGCCGCTACCCACCATCCAAAGCTAGCTGCCGCCTGCCATCCAAAGCCAGCCACCATCTGCCATCCAAGACTAGCCACTGCCTGCCATCCAAGGCTAGCCACTGTGAACTAAAGCTAGCCACCACCTGCCATCCTAAGTTAGTCACCACTTGCCATCCAAAGCCAGTTGCTGCTTGTCATCCAAGGTTAGCCACTGCCTACCATCCAAAGTCAACCGCTGCCTGCCGTTTGAGGCTAGCTGCTGCCTGTCATCCTAGGCCAGCCACCGCCTGCCATATGAGGCTAGTCTTTGCCTGTTGTATGAGGTAAGCTCCCTTTTCCTTTAATTTTTTATTGTCTAAATTTCCTTGCATCTTTTAGTTAGTTAATTAAATTGATTCATCTAGGTTGCTAGCTAATCAACTCAGTAATCAATTAAATTTATTAATTAACTCAACCCGCTTTTAGTTAATCAATCAAAACATGATAAAGTGGCTAGGCTACACTAACCCCTTCGTAAGAAGGGAGAACTATGTGGGTTCTGATTCCAATTCAAAGAGATACGTAGGCATGCTTGATTCAGGCATCAAATCTAATTAAAACTAACCAACTCTCCCTCCTATCACATTTTTCACTTGCTTTTATTTTTCTTTCTTTTACTTTGATATTATGCTTAGTTTGGGGAATGTGTGACTTTCCTAGAACCCATAAAGGTTAGAGGAGGTATACCCTAAGTTTGGGATTTTCTTGTAATATTAATTTTCTCTTATTTCAAACCTTAGCTATGTTTTTTACTTTATTGTTAAAATAGATAAATTGAATGATCATGCATATTATAAATTGTTCATGCATTTTAATTTGTTCATGAATATATTTTAAGTCACTCTTATATTCATTAGCCAAACTTATTTTGTTAAATAAACTAAAAACCTAATCCCGAATCCTCTTTGGTTTTGAGGCTAGTGATCTTTTTTCTTTAGATAATAATTGGAGTCAAATGGGTATTTTCCTTATATTTTTCCAAATAAAAATAAATTAAGGTGGCGACTCTAAGAAACAATTTTCAAATCTATCAAAGATAAGCTCGAGAGATTCCTTATGAGTTCTTTTCCAAATGAGCATTTTGATTCCCTTTAGCGGATTAGACCAGCGCTCGTGCGAGGCCTCACAACTACTGACTCCACTGGGAAGTGACTTTCTTTTAATAAAAGGAAAAATAAGTGGACTACTAATTGGTTTAAAAAGATTTTGGCCTTTTAATATGATTGTGACTTTGCATGCATCACTTACATAAGCTCTTTGCCATTCAACCTATTTTTTGGAAAATAATGGATAGTGAGTAGCATCGAGTGGGTAACCCTCATTGGGTCTATTCACCAATAGTGAAATCATCCACCCTGCGGCGAATCCTTTGATCCTTTGAAAGGTGTAACAAGTATGCATGTACTGGTGGACCCACATGAGGCACATGTGGTAAGGTATATCGCTACTCTAGTGTGATGGGTACCCAAATCGAGCCACCCTTACCCTTTCATGTAATGAACTTAGGTCTTGGCCTTCAGTTGTATGTACCATAACTAAAACCTTGCATCTTTGCATTCTCATGAAATGTTTTCCTCATGCATATCATGCATCCATATTGTATAACAAAACATGCGTTCATCTTAAGTCTAGGTCAAATTTTGAACCAAAGAAGGGTCAAACATTGTTATCTCCATTCAAACATCTCCCTCATAAATACTCTCACCTATACCCCATCACTTATCTAATAACCCTTAGACCATTACCATAAACCTTTGACAAAAAAACCATTATCTCTTTACTCTAGCCCTTGACCCAAAACCCTAGACACTCTAACCTCCATCCAAACACCTTTGCCCCTACAAACCTAAAACCATCACCCTAACCTTTAACCTTAAACACCTCATCCTAACCTCCATCCAAACACCTTCACCCCCATAAATCTAAAACTATCACCCTGACCTTTAACCTTAAACACCTCGCCCTAGTCTTACCTTAAACACCTTACCCTAGTGTTACCCTAAACACCAAACACTCGAACCTCACAACTTAAATGTAAACCTAAACAACCTTTAACCTTTGGACCTTAAGCCATAAACCCATGACCCTAAAACCCATATCCAACCTTAAAATCCCTGCTATATAACCATAAGCATAACCCACAGCCCCTATCCTTATCCCAAAAAAAAAAAAAAGGGGAAGAAACTAAATGCCGTAGGTTCTCCATGCCAAAACCATCATCTTGATCCTATCTTTTGTTCAAAATTAAACCCATTATCCTTAAGCCCAACACCCATGGCCCATCACCTTTCAAAACCAATCTATTACCCTTAAGCCCAATAATTTTGGCCCAACACACTACCTTAAACCCAATGCCTTTTATCATACCCTAAAACCTAAAGCATTTGCCCCATCTCACCTTAAGCCTAAAAAAATGGTTGGTTCATGATAAAATAGGGAAGCCTTTTCTCTTAGGATCTATATGCCTATACCTTTATCACCTTTTGTATTCCATGCCCATCACTTACCTTATTGCTTTTGTTTGAAGGTACCAATGGCCAACTTGCTTGACATGGCTTCCCTGACCATACTTATGACTAGACTCCTTAAGAAGCAAGAAGAGCATTTCCAAGTTATCCTAGTTGCTCAATAAACCCAATTCAGGGAAAAAAGGCAATTCATCATTAAGGAAGTGTGGGCTATAATTAATCAGACTCGCCTTACCATCCTAATCCAAACCTTATCTTGAACCAGACCAATCTTAGCCCAAATTTGATTCAATCCAACTCATATCTAAAACACAGTGGTGAAGTTTTCTCTTATCCAGACACCATATTGCTCATGGAGAAACTTGAAGCCATGGAAAGAACCATCAAATCCCTAAAGCACTGCAATGATCTAATTAATGTGCATAGTTTAACCTTATTCCTTGATGCCAAGCTTCCTTCTAAATTCAAAATGCCTAAACTAGAAATATTTGATGCAACCATTTGCCCTAAGACAATCTGAAGATATATATAGGGGTAATGAAACCTTTAGGAGTTAGCGACGAGTTCCTTGCTCAACTGTTCCAACAGTCACTAAGCAGTGTTACTAGGAGATGGTTCTTTTCACTAGACAAGAGCAAGAAAAGGACATAGGATGATATCTACTATGCCTTTGTCAAACAATTTCATTATAACAGTGAAGTGGATGTCACTAGGCATGACTTGGAAACTACCAAGTAGCTTTCAGAGGAATCCTTCTCCATATTCCTTACAAGGTAGAGGGTTAAAGCTGCTCAAATGGTAACTAGACAAACAGAGCAAGAACCAGTAGACATCCTTGTCAAGAATCTACTTCCAACTTATTGAGCCCACTTATTAACCCAATACTTACCCATGTTCAAAGCCTTGGTTGTAACTGCATCAAAGGTTGAAGATTGCATCCAAAGCGTATCATTTCAACCTGAATTCCTCACCACCAACCTGAACAGTGATGAAGAACTCGAATCCAATTCAACCCCACCTTACCTCAGTCCCAAGTGGCATGATACAAAAGAGTTCAAGGTCAGCTAATCTGACCTGTTTGAGATTGAATTCCAAGTCTAAGTCTAAATCTCCAAGTATGAGTTTGAGTCTGAGTTCAATTCTCAAAGTTTGAGTCTAAATTCTAGTTTGTGTCTATCATTTTATTTTCCTTTTCGTGTATTTTTCATCAAATCATGTTGATTCCTTTTAGTTATCTTGTAAAGAAATTTTCCATTGTAATAAAACATCCACATTTATTTGTGCAATTGTCTTTTCTTGATGAGCTTTTTTCTTAAAAAAAAAAATTAAATAAATAAATAATAAATAAATAAAAAGAGATAGAGAAAGAGGAAAAGTGAAATGAACAGTCAATTAAATCTACCACAATCGAGGTGCCATCAACAATTGCTTTGCCAGCTCCTAACTAAAGAAGATCAAGAAATAGACCTCTCATCAAATAATTGAAGCACAAAATTAAATGATACACCTCAATAAGGGGCAACAAGATTCTTCAAATCCAAAATTCAAAGATTAAAGCCCCTTAAAGTGAAGACAAGTAGCAAATCATAGTGGAATGTCATCTCCAAAATTTCATTAATCCAAGCTTAGTAAGTGTGAACCCTCAAATTTGCACCCTTGGGATTCGGCCGTAGCTTAACACCTACTAAGATTAGTGAGCTACGCAGAGCCATTATAATAAATTTTCTCAAAATTGCACTTTTAGATGACCAACACTTAATTATGAACCCATAGAATCAAACAGGGCCTAAATCGAATCAAGAACGAATGAGAACGGACCAAAAAATGGGGTGCGACAACTTGCAGGCCAGCTGTGATAATTCGCAACTGGCTTCAACAACTGCAACCTCCTTTGCAGAGCAAATTTGGCTACCACACAGGCTCTGTGATTGCTAATGTGCCGAAATGTATACTAACAAACTGCAAGTGCACAGGTCGTTATCAAGTAATAAAGTAGTGAGTATGAATATTGTCTCCATGAGGATAGTATATAAGTACTAGCGCAAACTTTAACTATTGTCTAGTAAATAATCAAGATGAAAATTAATTAAACTAAGCTAAATTAACTAAGCTAACCTAAGAAAGCAAGTAAATGATATTGACGAAAATAATCTAGGCAAAGCTAATATAAATATAAATCCCTCTAGTTGCTTATGCATATCAAACAATGGATTGAATTAGACTCTCACTAAATTAGATAAAAACCTTTCTCAAGTAATTAAATCCCTAACTTCCTAAGTATTATAAGGGAATCTCTTCTCAACCTATAATCAAATAGGAGCAGCATTAAGTTTAAGAGATTAACATCCAAAGAAGTTTTATAGGTCTATCTCTAGCACTCCAATCAACTCTCTATTCCCATGAGTGATCTATCAATTTCAGGGTATCTCTACTCGTCCAATATAGAAATAATATCCAATCAACAAGTTAGCAATTGCTAATTGGAATAATAAGATTTATCATGAAAATAAAACAACCAAAGATGAATTGATTAAAGTTTAAATCCTTCAATCTATACAATCAAAACTAGGGTTCATTACAAATAGAATTAGTTCATATTAAAATCGAAGAACAAAGATGCAGAAAATAAAGGAGAAAGAAATCTCAAATAGATCTTGAAGATGTTTTTCTAAAATCTTCTCTTCAATCTTCCATATCCACTTGGATCTTGGTCTTTGATTCGATTAAATCATCAATATCTCTAGCCTTCAAGCCTCTCCCGTGACTCTAGGGCTTAACCAATCCTTAAATCTTCATTTTTTTTTGCTTTGTGGCGGCTCTCCATTGGTTTTCTACATTAGTTTCTTTATATAGGTGCGATTCTGGGTTTAGGACACGACCAGTGACACAACCATGTCTTTAGGCGTGTCGACGTTATGGCTACGCACCACGGCCGTGTCTCAAGTCATGTGAAGCTACTGGAAATATTGGAATTGGCCCTTAATGACACGGGCAGGGACACGGCCATGTCACAGAGATGAGCTTCAATCCTTTGCCCGTTTTCTTCTGTTTTCAATTGTTGGCTTCGTAGCTTCTTCATAAATTGATCTATGGCCCCTAACAACATAAAAGAACTCTAGAAAGGCACAAAACAAACAAATCAAACTCAATTTAAGGATAATATACATTAAGAACAAGTGGTAAAATGTAGTTAATTAAACATTTATCAGTTGCCATAAAGGCTCTGTGGTTACAACATACTTTGAATAGTTACCGCATCATGTTTTTCCTAGTTCCCACACAAAAAATTCATAGTTTTAGCCCCCAAACTCCCTATAAATATCTTATACCTCTAAACAACTTCCACACAAAATTTCATGCCTCTATACTCTCGTTAAAGCTTTCTAAACCCTATTTCTAGGCTTTCCAATCATCAAAACTCTTTTTCTAAACCTCCAAATCTCTAAAATCCCATTCCAAAATCCCTTCCATCATATAAAACCTTATTCATAAGTCTCCTAATCACTTCAAACCCTATTCATAAGCTTTTTAATCACCTCAAAACCCTAATCATAAGTCTCCTAATCACTTCAAACCCTATTTATAAGCTTTATAATCATCTCAAACCTTATTCACAGGCTTCCTAATCACCTAAATCATCTCTCTAAGATGCTTAATCAAGACAAGCTGCAATTCAAGAGAATTTGTGGTATTCAAGCAAGAGAGATCCAAGAGTCCTTCCTTCAAAAGAGTTCAAGAGTTCTTCTTCCAAAAGGAGTGCTCGTGATATCCCCAAGCCAAGGTAGAACTTAGATCTAGTGCCAAGCTCACTCCCTATGCTCCTCGCCGCCGAAAGCCAAAGGTAAAAGTTCTTTTCTTTTTCTTTTCAATTTCAATTTAAAGATGTAAACCTAAAAAGATGTAATTTTTGTTAATTAAAATATGACCTTATTAACAAATTTCTAAGCCCTTAAAATCAATCAAAACATAATAACAAAGGCAATGAATTAAAAACCTCCTTCACAAAAAGGAAGAACTACAAGGGGTTTGATTCCCATTCAAAGGGATACGCAGGCTTGCCGTCTGTAAGGCATTCAACTCCACTAAAATTAACAACTTCTTCTCTCTATCACTTTCTTCACATAATTTATGATTGAAATTGTTTTTCTTAAATAAAAGTCAAACTTTTAGTTCTTTTTATTACAATTGTTTTATTACTTTTTCTTACTTTAATTGTTTAGATAATATTTGGAAAATGTGTGCTTTTCCTAAAATCCATAAGGGCTAGAGGAAGGATCCCCTGATTTTGATATTTTTACTTGTAATAATTTTAAGTAGTTTCACTTTATTTCTCGCATTTTATAATTATCATTATCTCATATTTGCCATGCATTGTACGAGTAATATTTGTTTCATGCATCATATTATATTTGTTCATGCATAAATAAAAATTTTTTTTTTTTGCACAAAAGCTATTTTGTATTTAAGCTAAACTAATTTTTTTTGTATTATTTTAACCAAAACCTAGTCCCCGAGCCCTCTTTGGTCATTCAAGGACTAGTGCTTTTCTTTGGGATAAATGGTATAATTTTGGAGTCAATCAAATTGGGTTATTCCTTTAATTTTCCTAACTAAAATAAACAAAATTAAAGTAGCGACTCCTTTTGCAAATTACAACTTACAAAATACAATTTTCTGAACTCATAGTGAGTTCCAATCGTGATGTTTCTCCCAATGAGCATTTCTATTCCCTTTTAGTGGATTAGACCAGTGCTCGGGCGAGGCCTCATAGCTGGCAACTCTATTGGGCCTCTTTTTGAAAATAAAAGTTGAATGTGGACTACTCTTGGTAAAACAAAATGTTTGGCTTTTTAGTACAAAATAGCTTTTCATGCATCACTACATTGGGCTCCTTGTCCAAAACCCTAGTTTTTTAGGAAAGCAAAGGATAGAAACTAACATCAAATGGGCAACCTTCCTTAGGTTTGCTTGCCAATAGTGAAATCATCCAACCCACGATGTATCCTCTAATCCTTTTAGAGGTGTAACAAGTATGCATGTATCGTTGAACCCACATGAGGCTCTTTGACTCACATGTGGTTAGGTATATTGCATCTATAGTGTGATGGGTTCCTTTCAAACCACCCTTATCCTTTCATATAATGACTCATAGAAGCTTCTTTTAGGATTGTATACACCATAATACTAAACTTGGCATGTCATTATCATGAAACTTTTTCATTCATGCATACATGCATGCATAACTTGAACATTATGAAGAGTTAAAAATCTATCCAAACATCTTTACACCCAAAACCCATGATCCACCTAAACCCATGGTTAAAACCTAAAACTCATGGTTCACCTAAACCCATGGTAAACACCCAAAGCCCATGGTCCACCTAAATCCATAGTCAAAGCCCATAAACTAATGGTTCACCTAAACCCATGGTCAAAGCCCAAAACCCATGGTCCACCTAAGCCTATGGTCAAAACCCAAAACTCATGGTTCACCTAAACCCATAGTCCAGTCCTATCCAAACCCATATTAAACTCATGGTAAAAATAAACCCATATATGGTACCCTCATCCAAATCCATAATCCTTATCTAAGCTAAACACTGACCTAGTTCTATTCTAGCTTCATCCTTCATAATTCTTACCCAAGCTAAACACTGACCTAGCTTTCATTTTTCATAGTTCTTACCCAAGCTAAACACTGACCTAGTTTTCATCTTTCACAATTCTTACCCATGCTAAACACTGATCTAGCTTTATCCTCAATAATCCTTGCCAAAGATAAACACTGACCTAGCTCCTTACCAAAACAAAATGCTGAGTTAGTTTCATCTTTTATAGTACTATCCAAACCCATGGCCCACCTAAGTCTATGGTCTAGCCTAATCAAACCCATTATCTAACTATCACCAAACCCATGGTCCACCTAACATCCAAATCCATGGTACATCCAATCTCAAAACCCATGATCACTCTATCCTTAAGCCCATGGTAAACCATTCATAAATCACAAATCCCAATTACTCGAGGCTAAACTCTAACTTAGCCTTCCAAACTACTCTTTGGTTCATCAAGGCTAAAATCTGACCTAGCCATTCAAAGCTAAACTCTGACCTAGCTGCTCAAATCTAAATTCTAACCTAGCCACTTGAGGCTAAACTCTGACCTAGCCTTCAAGGCTAAAATCTAACCTAGCCACTCAAAGCTAAAATCTGACCTAGTCACATAAAGCGAAAATCTAACCTAGCAACTCAAAGCTAAATTCTGACCTAGCTACTTAAATCTAAAATTTGACCTAACTACTAAAAGCTAAAATCTAACCTAGCTACTCAAAGTTAAAATCTGACCTAGCCACTTAAAGCCAAATGCCAACCTAGTTTTCAAAGCTAAAATTTGACCTAACTCTCCTAGCTAAATACCGACCTAGTTAACATCATACACCTCTACCCTCATCTTTACCCATACACCATTAACCTAACCACAAGACACTGTGATCCATTGCCTTTAAACCTAAAAGTCCTTCGTTTGTCATACCCCATATTTTTTCTAAAGCTTAATACTAACGTAGCTCCTTTTCCCTTTCATAAGGTTGCAAGATGTCTACTAGATTTGATAAAGATGTCATGGATAAGATTTTGGCCAAACTATTGGAATGATAAGAAGAGATGTTCAAGAGGAAAATTGCCCAAATTCAAACCTAATTGCATGCCCAAAGGGATGCCATATTAAATGATGTCCAAGACATATTAAGTCGGGCTAGTATAAATCAAACCCCAAATCCCACTCTCCAAAATCCACTCAAACTAGACCAAAATTTGACATCAGTTCAAGCCCGTGCTTCTATTTTCTCCACCAAGCCAACATCTGCACCACTTCCCTCACCAAATATCCTTCAAACAAGCACTCTCTCCCATTTAGCACCTGCTAAACAACCACAAATTACCTTTATTCCTATGGATCCTTCCCAAGGGAGGGAAGTCATATGTAATCCTAGGCTTGGTGTTTTCCTAACCAAACTAAAAGCAATGGAAAAGTCGATAAAAAGTTTGAAAAAGAAGGAAGGCATGGTTGATACAAGTTCATTAAGCCTCTTCCCTAATGCCTAGTTACCACCAAAGTTCAAGATGCTGAATTTTTACATATTTGATGGTACTACTTGCCCCAAGGTCCATTTAAAGATGTACATAGGGGCAATTCATCCTTTTGGTATAAACAGTGACCTTCTTGCTCAACTCTTTCAGTAAACCCTTATTGATCCCGCCCTAAGACGGTTTATTAACTTGGATGACACCCAAAAATAGACTTAGGAGGACATTTGTAATGCACTTGTCAAATAGTACCATTATAATATTAAAGTGGACATTATAAGAAGCGATTTAGAAAACACTAAGCAGCTTTCGAATAAGACCTTTTCTGTGTTCCTTACAAGGTGGAGGGCCAAAACTGCTCTAATAGTAAACAGGCCAACCGAGCAAGAGCAAGTGGATATCCTCGTCAAGAATATGCTTCCTTCTTATCAATGGTTTATTTAAGTTAGTACATGAGGTTTTGGTATGATCCTAGGCAGTGTTTATATATGCATAAGTGGGTTCTACGAGTGTAGGTGACTTTATGTCTCCCTATATTTTAGGACTATCATATCTCATAAATTGGGATGTGACAAGTTACAAATTCTGGATATCTAGCCCTAGGCCTCACTTCCCCATCATTATATGTTTCTGACTCAGTGTGGAGGTCATCAGAATTGGCTAGATATAAATTCTCATCATCAAGCTCAATATTTCTTACCAAAGGATCAATTGCAAGCTCATTACTCCTGCCCCTTGCCCTACCTGTATCTCTCTCAATCACAACATCTATTTTAACCTCAAATAGGTCATCATCATCCTCCACCTCATTGTCACTATCCTTAAATTTTGTTGAAGCATCCTTATAATCTACATCACTCTCATTAGATTCCCCCTCGCTATCTTCACTATCTTCATCATTATCTTCTTCCCTAATTCTATCTTTAATGCTAACTGATAAGTGCTAAAAACAACATATTTTAGCCCTTGTTCTTAATGTATTTTATGCCTCCAATTGAGTTTAACTTGTTTGTTTTAGTTTTTTCATAGTTTTTTTAGTTAATCCAATGTAAAATGATGCCATAATCCGAATGAGACCCAAAATGGTGAAGATCCAAGTCAAAATGCTGACCATTGAAAGAACATGGGCTACCACGGGTTGAGCCACGGCTGGGATTCTAGCCATGTGATAAGAACAAATTAGCAAATTATCCAGTAACCTCCCACAAGTGGAGGCACGGCTGAGGTTTTATCCGTGGGAAGCTTGGCTCTTGGTTCTCCATTGCCACAGCTGGGGTTAGTGGTGTGAGTTTAAATTATTAGGAATATAAAACCAGATCTGACAGCATTTTGCGAGGAGTTGCCTAGGGATTGGAGAGAGGATAGTACAGGGTTGAAGATTGAAGATCAAAGAATAGGATTCCTCTACACTTTATTTATGAATTGTTTAGGTTTTCTTACTTCTTTATTTCTTCCTTTAGTTTCAATGTGTAACATGAACTAATTCTTCCCAATTTGGGTATTGATGAACCCTAGAACCTTTTTGTATGGATTAAATTACTTTTTATTCAATTAAATCATTCCTTGAGTTGTTTTATCTTTATGATTATTATTGCTTAATTACCAATTGATAATTACATGTTTGTTAATTGGAGATTGTTTTCATATAATTGACTAAAGATAGATTTATGTGAATTGATCACTCATAGAGATTGAGGGTTGATTGGGGCACTAGAGATAGGCCTATAAGACTTCTTTGGGAAATAGTTTCCTAAATCTAATACATGACCTAATTGAGTTTGCTTGAGAAGAGATTCCTTGCATTCCTTTTGGGAAATAGGGATTTAATTACTCGAGAGAGATTTTTATCTAATTTAGTGAAATGCAAATTCAACTTATGGAATGAATTTGATTGATGTGTGATTCATGATATACAATTAGGGGCTAAGGGGATTCAATACCTGAATGGGCCTTCATTACTAATTTCATCTCCTTTTTCCTTCTTATTATTTACTTCAATTAGATTTTAGTTTAGTTTTAATATAGCTGTAATCATTCTTATCAAACACTAATTTGATTAACTAGACATTAATAGACATTTGAGTTAGTACTTACACAAACTCTCCAATGGAATGATATTCTACTCACTATTATATTACTTATGCGATTTGTACACTTGTAGAATACGCATCACTAACCCCCTTTTCTTAGAAGCCCTACATCTCTTATTCTCAAGTAATTTGCCCTTACCCTTAAACTGTTCTCTCCTTGACCTTAACAGTAGCTCATTGTTGTACTTTACCCTCACACAGACATCCACTACATTAGATGTCTTAGGCTGTTCACAATGCTTAACATATATATTAATTAATTTTAGTGGATTTGAACTATGTCCCATTTCAAGTACATCACTATTAGCACCTTTTTTACTAAGCCTATCACTATAAATCATGCTTGGTGTGTGCCAGTAAAACTCAATGTCACCATTTAACCCATATTCCTCCCCCATTTTTTTCTTATTTCTATAAAAGATAGCCTATTTATGGAACAATAATCAAAATATTCCACAGACCCACTGCTATACCCATCTTCCCCCAAGACCCGACTATGATGTAATTTGATAGTAAAATAATCAAATATAGCAGCTGCACATAGAAAACAATAAACAAATACATATTATTAGTATTTATTAAACAGAGGAGTAAAAAAATCATGGCTATAGAAACCCAAACATTTGTATCCTAATTAAAATTTAAAACCCCTAATTCAAAATTATAACCCTAATTATGAAATTTAACCTAATTAAACATTAAAACCCCTAATTAATTACATATTAAAACCTTAATTAAGAAATTGAAACCCTAATTTAAAATTATTTTGAAACAGTGAGAAGTGTGAAATAAAAAATTCATATATAGTATTTAATCCACCATTTATTTACCAACAACCAAGAAACCCCACATAAACCACAACCCCCAACCCCACAATCAGTTGATAAACAATTACAGACAAATACACTTATAGTAGATTGGGACCACCTCATCTACCTTTTTCTTTCTCCTATCCATTATACTATAAAGAGACAGATGCCTTTATCTTTCTTTAGTTTCTTTTTTCTCCTTATCTGACTTGTCCTCTTTTCGTTTTCATTCTCTTTCAACCCAGACAATATCTTTTTTCTTTCTCACTCTAACACTAACCCTACACTAAATCATTAATCTCTTACCGCCAATCTTTCCCACTTAAGCACTCATATAAAACCATAAATTAATCACTGTCAGTGTGAGTTGAGGAGTATGAAAGGGTTCTTGACTAATAGAGTTTTTAAGAAGAGAGAAGGGATGGCTTTGACAGAGAGAGAGAGAGAGAGATTATGAGAGAGGAATGGTAAAATTTTGATTTAATTTCCTCTCTGTATGTGTCAAGCATGCAAATGGGGAGGGAAATTTTTTACATTATTGCTGGTCAAATGACCAGATGGCCACGTGGCTGCTCACATGTAATTTTTAATTGATGTGGCACCTACATGGCCATCTGGCCAGGTTAATTGCTAATGTGGACATGCCAAGTCACTATTCTAATGATTTTGGTGTACAATGACACTCTGGTGAAAAAAAATTAAATATTGGTGACACTTCAGCAATAAAGTAATGGTTAGTAGGCAAAACAAAATTAGATAAAAGTTTAGTGAGCACGGTTACATTTTACCTAGATATTTCCTTTTGACTTTTGGAAATCCTTAGTGATGTGATGCCCCTTGATGGGACATATTTTTTTTTTTTTTACTTTCAGAAATGATCCTTAGTAAAAATGATTTTTACTTTCTTTCATATATCATCTTGGATTATGCTTGGCGAACTCATAGGGTGGTCCAGCAAACAGAGTGTGACTATTTGTTGGATGGAGTTGACTATCTTTAATTTCTCAATTTAGATTGGCATCATTTAGTGGATGACATTTGGATACAAAAGAGGAGAGGTCATTAGCTTGGTGTATGTATGAGGGTGCATGACTACAGATGATTGCATAGATGTTGGTGCACAAATGATTTATATATATGCATGTTATGGGATTCATGAATTTTTTTACTCAATTTCTATACTATATATGGTGCCTATAATGGATGATTGCATACATTCAAGAGGGTGGATTCATGGGTTTCTTCTATATATATCATAAATGCAATTTGCATATAATGCTGACTCTTAAATGTGTCCTTGAAATGAAGTGACATATAGGTTGTGAAATGGATTTTTTTTAGTGGATTCCTAAGTCTATCATAGGAAGATTATGATAATTCAGTGATATTTTTGAGTGATAATTATGATGGGTAATCTAGACCCTAAGCAGAAAGGTGTTTATGCAACCTATGTACCTTGCACCAATGATTGGTTATTCTAAAAAGGTGATTTTAGGAAAGATGCCCCATTTTTAAAGAGCAACAATTTGGTTACTTTGACATAGGTTGAGGCTTGGCATGGCAACGTGATAGCCAGGTTGGTTTGTAATGGATTTAGCAAGCAAGTGGCTTATTTTAAGTTCGGAAGGGAATTTGTCTACTTAGGCTTCCTAAGACTTTTGAGGAAGAATTAATTTTGGTAATGGGGCATTGATGGTTTAATTTTAGTTCAACTTTGGGAGCTTGTGGCAATGATGGGATTTATAGGTTAGCATAAGTGATAGGGATTTATGGTTCACACCATATAACTTAATGGTTCCAAGATAATAATACCTAAGTTTTGATCTTATCAATATTTTGAAAATGGGCTTTAGTTTGAATGGATGTTGTTTGCTTAGATGATCTAAAGATGGTCTAGACTTTGAGGATTGAGTTCTTTGAAAGGTTTAGTTTAAGTTTTGCAAAGGGATTAGAACTTTAAAGGTAAATAGATAATTGGTGGGTTTTGATATGACAAGGTTTCAGTTACAAAAGGGAAATGACTATGATAAGTTTGGAGGGTTCGATTAATTATGTTTTGTCAAAGGATTAGAGTTTTAGAAATTAGGCTTTCTTGGAGCAATGACAGGAATATGCTTTATAGTGTGACCTTTCAAGTGAATTGGTTTCACTAAGGAGCTATGGCTTTAGAAATGGGAGGTAGGCTATCTACATTGGCTTAGGATTTGAAGTTAGGGCTTTTGAAAGGTGTGTATGGTTTTTTTTTTGCCTAGAAAATGGGGATTTCAAAGGTGGGTTGTGGGCTTCCAACATATGTGTAACAACGCACACCTACCTTACGAGTTTCGTGATTGATTTCTAGAATTTAGAGCTATTATGTCAAAATTTGTGCTTTCATGAAAATTTGTGTGTGATGTGATTGATGACTATATGGCATGTTAGATTAATTCTAATATGCATAAAATGAATATTCATTGTGAAATAAGTTATTTAGGTGAAGTGCATGTGCATAAAATAATTTATTTCACATAAAGTGAATTTCCATGCACAAAGTGATTTTTAAGCATAAAATAATTTTTATGAGCATTTTTAAAGTATTTTTAAATAAATATTTTTGGGGGAATTTTAATGAAAATAATAAGAAAAATATTTTTTTTAGTTACCCATAATCAACTCATAAATTAAATAAAAGGCCCAATTTCCCAAAAGCTCACTACACCAAAATACTCCTAACCTAGCTCATTAAGGATAAACTGGGAAATTTCACCCCAAACCCTAATATATAAGCAAAAGTTTGGCCAGCCCTTGTTATACAGCCACCATTCTATTATTCTTTAGTATTTTTATAGAAAAATTCTCTCAAAAATATTCTCTCAACTGAAATTCACAAGGTGTCTTCAAACCTTGCGATTTCACCACTATTATCGTGAGTTTTTCTCTCCTTTCAATTTATTATTTCATTTTTATGAAATCAATCATTAGAAAACCATTTTGAGTTGTGTATTTACTGATTTTCTATTGATTAAGTTCAGCCTAGGTGAATTCTTGAAAGAGAAATCAATTTTTCTATCGAAAACACAAACCTCTCTACGCAAATCCTCCAAAGGTGAACCTTAAAACTCAAAGTTTGGAATTTTCATGCATACAAGGGAAGAGGCTGCCAATTTGTATTCCATTGTGTTCTAAACTGATTTTTGTTTGTTTAGATGAAAAATATTGATTTAAATCACATTTCTAAATATTACTATAATGATTAGAAAATATGGAAAACAAGGAAATTTATGGTTTTCGTCGTAAAACTTAAAAGTTAGAGTTTTCATATTTAAAAACCCTCAGGGGCTGCCAATTTGTATATATATGGATTCTAAACTGATTTTTCTTATGTTTGGATAAAGAATGATGGTTTAAATAATGTGTTTACATATTACTGTAATGATTGGAAAGTACTAGAAACAAGAAAGATTCATGGTTTTCATCCTAAAACCAAAAGTTGAAAAATATTCATGCACATATAAATATATAGGTGCCAATTTGTGCATTAAAGTATTCTAAAAAGATTTTTGTTATGATTACATGAAAAATCTTGGTTTAAACCATGCTTTTGCATATTACTATAATGAACAGAAAGTGCAAAAAGTAAGAAAAATTCATGTTTTCTTTTAATAGGGCATTCGACCAATGTAGGGATTTTTATCCCAATGTCTATAATTTTTATATGATATATTTTAATAATTATTGACATGTATACATGAATGATAAATGATTAAATTATGTGTTGATTGAAGGAATAAATCTAGACAAGTCTAGAGATAATAAGGTATACCTAGGGTTTCTTAACCCTATTTCTATGATGTGATAACTATATTTATGTGATTAAGTGATATGGAAAATAAGTTTAATGATGAGTTAATAATGAGTTAATGATCTTAAATGGATGATGAGATTGATTATATGAATTGGTCATAAGAGATAAGCATGATACTTGAAAGTTTACTTGTTAAGTTGATGTATATGTAAAGTGTTAAATGTACTAAGTTGAATGATAAATGGAATTCATATTAAGATCATAATATATTGTATTTGACTTTAGAAAAGTCATAGTATGAGTTATAATGTTGTAACAACCCACACCCACCCTAGGAATTTTTGTGATAAATTGCTTGAATTAGAATCTATAAGGTTAAGTGTGTGCTTGTGTGAATGTTTGTGATCTAAGTGATTGATGAGTATGTGGCATATTAAATTAATATGCATAATATGTGTTGCTATTGTGAAATAAATGATTTACATGAAGTGCATTTGCATAAAAGAATTTATTTTAAATAAAATGAATTTTCATGCATAAAACAATTTTTAAGCATAAAATAATTTTATGGGTATTTTTAAAATATTTTTAAATAAATATTTTGAGGGAAATACTCCAGAATTAAAAAGAAAAATATTATTTTTATTTCTAAACACTTCAGCCAAAATTTTTAAAGAAAAGGCCCAATACCCAAAAGCCCACTACACAAAAATACTCATAACTTATTTCATTAAGGGTAATAGTGGAAATTCCACTCCAACCCTAATATATATTCAAATTTTTGGCCAGCAAGGGTTTTCCAGCAGCCACTCCCTCATTCTTTCTATATTTTGGCAGAAAAACCTCTCAAAATAATTCTCTCTACTGAAATATCGAAAACACTTTACCGTTTCGCGATTTCATGACCATAATCGTAAGTTTTTAATCTCTTTCGAATTCTAAACTGTTTTCTATGAAATAAATTATGGAAAAATTATTTTGAATTGTTTGATTACTAATTTCTACAGATTCAATTCTATTTGAGTGAATTTTTGGGAGAGAAAATTTATGTTCTATCGAAAACACAATTCTTTTCGCAAGATTTCTCCAAAGGTGAATTCTATAACTTAAAATCACAATTTTATTGCATAGACATCTTAAGGGGGGAGGGGGGGGGGGGTGATTTGTGTTTATTTGCATTCTAAATTGATTTTTGATTTATTTTGATGAAAAATATTGCATGAAATAATATTTCTGTATATTTCTGTGATGACCGAAAAGTTTCGAGAAACAAAGGAATTCAAGATTTTCGTGTTAGGATTTGGAAATTGGAAAATTCTATTCTTTCGTGAATACATGGCTGCCAATTTGTGTGAATTGATGTTCTAATATGATATTTGTTTTGTTTAGATGAAAAATAATGATTTGAATCATGTGTCTGTTTATCGCTGAAATAAACAAAATACGCGGAAAGCGCGGAAACTCATGATTTTTCACCTAAGCCTTTGAACTTGGAATTTTTTTGTATAAACCTTACATATGGCTGCAAATTTGTGAGATAATGTGTTCTAAACTAATATTTTCAATGATTGAATGAAAAATAATGGTTTAAACAACCTGTTTGCATATTTCTGAAATGACCGAAAAATACCAAAAACAAGAAAACTCATGTTTTGTGCACTATAATGCAAAAGATTGAATTTTTATATATCAATGGCTCCAATAGTGGCCGATTCTTATGGATTTGAGTTCTAAAATGATTTTTGTTATGTTTACATGAAAAATCTTGGTTCAAACCATGTTTTTACATATTTCTGAAATAGACAGAAAAACACGAAAAGAAGAAGAATTTGGTTTTCACCTTAATGATGCATTCGGCCTACATGAACAAATGTGTCCAAATGTTTATAAATTTTATGTGATATGTATTGGTGATTGTTGACATGTATGTATGTATAATAAATGATGAAATTGCATGTGAGTTGAAGGTATGATCCTAGATAAGCTTAAATATGTTTTGGTATACTTAAGGTATACTTAAGGTATCTTAATATCATATTGTGGTTAGAATGCAAATTTGATTGAGGAATTTGGAACTAGATGTCATGATGACTTGATGATGAATATATGGTTATGAGTTAATGAAGTGAAAGGGATCATAAGAGTTAAGCATGACATTGAAGGATTAATTATTAAGTTGACATGTATAGAAGTGTAAAGTGAACTAAGATAATTGACAAGTGAATTAATATTGAGGTAATGATATTGTGATGACCTTAAAAAGGTATTGATATAATTGCAATATGTTTTCATGTGAGCCTATAAGGCCTAGATATGCAAGACTTTTAAGTCAACGTGATATGTGCAAACGATGAGTACATCTATGTGTGAACTCTAAGTATATGTGTATGTTATATGTGAATGGGGTAGTTATGGGATAGGAGCATCATGAGTAAATAAGTACTAAGTATTAAATCAAATATTATGTTAGATTTTGAGGAGCTTTAGAAGTGCAAAAGGGACTACGTGTACTAGGAGCAAAGGAACCCCAAGGTAAGTAAACACAATGTTCATGAGTGTGAGTAAACACAATGTCCTTGTTACAAATGTGAACAACATCATGTTGTGTTATACGAATGTGATATTGAATGTGAACCCTTGTGATCTTTGAAACCCAAGTTCTTTCCATTTTAAATATTATTATATGATTTCTTTGTCAAGCTTGGGTTGCTAAGGGACATTTGGTCCAAAACTATTTTGTCATCTAATGAGAACTTCTTGTGATTAACACCCTAACTTGTATTCTTTCTGGAACTACACTATCATTGTATCTTTTGCTTGAAAGTTAAACCACTATTGTTATTGGAATACCTGTTATTGATGCCTTATGTGATATTGATAATTGTGATTACCATTAGCTCTAGCTATGGTACCTTTTACCCTTTATGCAGAAATCCTCGTACCGATGCGAGTAATCGTCGGCTATGTGCTTCTCGTACCGATGCGGGTAATCATCGGCTATGTGCTTCTCATACCGATGTGAGTAATCATCGGCTATGTGCTACTCATACCGATGCGGGTAATCATCAGCTATGTGTTACTCATACCGATGCGAGTAATCATCGGCTATGTGTTCAAGTGATTTTGGCAATAGCCTTCACTCTATGTGTTATGTGTTCGAGTGATTATGGCAATAGCCTTCACTCTATGTGTTTGAGTGATTATGGCTGTAGCCTTCACTCTATGTGTTATAAGTGTGATTTCTGCGAACCTTTCTAAATTGCAAACTATGAATTATGAGTTAAAAGTTATGAGCTATGGGCCCTTTCTAAGGGATATGTGTTATTGTACAACCCTTATTGTTTACTCATTGAGATCATCTATCTCACCCTTTTTCCTTGTGTGGTTTTAGGTGAGCATTATGAGGAGGCAAGGTGATGGCTCAAGCATCCTACTTCGCTTAGGGAATTCCTTGTCCGAGTTATCAATAATACTATGTTTATGAAGTCTTGTCTTTAGATGCTCCAGGAATGTTAATTGATACTTATAGAGATTTATATTATTTTCCTTATGGATTTTATATGTAACGATTTACTCTAAATCTTCCGCAAATTATGGTATTCATCTAAATGTTTTGAATGAGTTATCGTAAGAGGTTTAGTAAGATCCTAGGCATGATTTGTTTATATGTAAGTAGGTTCTACGGGTGTGGATGACCTTATGTCTCCCCATGTTCTAGGACTATCATGTCTCCAAAGTTGGGATGTGACAAATGTGATTTCATGTGAGCCTAAGAAGGCTAAGTATATAAGACTTTGAAGGTCAACATGTTAGGTGGAAGTCATGAGTGCACTTCTAAGTGCCACTCCAAGTGTATATGAATGTTATATGTGCATGGGTTAGTTGTGGGATAAGATAACATGATGAATACACAAATGCTAAGTGTTGAATTAAATATTATGTTAGAGCTTGAGGAGCATTAGAAGTTCAAAAGGGCTATAAGTACTAAGAGCAAAGGAACCACAAGGTGAGTAAACATTATGTTATTGTTACAAGTACAAGCTATCATGATATGTGAACCTTTGACATTCTTGAAATCCAAGTTCTTTTCTATTTTCAAATGCAACTATATGATTTCTTTGTTAAGCTTAGGTTGCCAAAGGACAATTAGTCCAAAACTATTTTTGATTATCAAATGATAATAAAGAACCACTGTGATTATTGCCTTAACTTATATTCTTTCTGCAACTACACTATTAATTATCTTTTATTCAAAAAGCTAAACTATTATTATTATCGTGTTACATGTGATTGCATTCTTCAATGCTATTATTATATGTGATTGCCAATAGCTTTAGCTATAGTATCTCTAAACCCTTTCTGTAAAAATCCTCATGCCGATGCGAGTAATCATCAGAACCTGTGCACATGGTCTTAACCCGATAGATAAGGGTAGTGTATCCACCTCAATTAGAAGGGGTGGTTCTAGCTGTGGGTCCCAATTAGTTTCTTGCTTCTCCATGTGTTCAAGTGATTATGGCAATAGCCTTCACTCTATGTGTTTGATTGATTATGGTCTATGTGTTTGAATGATTATGGCAATAGCCTTCACTCTATGTGTTCAAGTGATTATGGCAACAACCTTCACTCTATGTGTTATATGTTATAAGTGTGATGTTTGTGAACCTTATTGAATTGCAAACTATAAACTATGAGCCATGAGTCGTGAATTACAAATCATAATCTATAAGTTATAAGCTATTAGCCCTTTCTAAGGGATATGTGTTATTGTATAAGCCTTATTGTTTACTCATTGAGATCATCTATCTCACCTATTTTTCCTTGTGTGGTTCCAGGTGAGCATTTTGAGGAGGCAAGGTGATAGCTCAAGCAACCTACTTCACCTGGGAAATTTCCTTGTCAAAGTTTATTATCGTGCTGTAAGATGATGAGTCTCTAGACACTCCAAGAGTCCTTATTTTTGGAGTTTATATTATTTTTGGAACATTACATTTTGGTGACTTTATTTGGAGTCTAAATATTATTTTTTTCATTGATTGTATTTGAAGTATATTTTAACCATTCTTTTGCAACTTAAGGTTTTCTTATAAATGGTTTAATTAAGTTAATACATGAGTTTTTGGTACGATCCTAAGCAGTGACTGTATGTTCATAAGTGGGTTCTACGGGTGTGGGTGACCTTATATCTCCCCATGTTCTAGGACCATCATATCTCTAAAAATTAGGATGTGACAAAGTTGGTATCAGAGCTGTAGTTTTGAAGTCTAGTTTAGACTTGTTTATTTATTAAGTTAATTAAGTATAATCTAGGAGCATAGGAATTTTTCTGTCATGTCACTTGTAGTCTATCGCTACGATAGTTCCATGAAATCCTTACAAGTTACAGTACCCTTTGTTATTGTTTGTTTGTGTGCCTTATGATTTTCTCTTTAGATGACCATAAAGAATACCCCTGCTGGAGGACAGCGACCTAGAGCACCATATGCGGCATGCAAGAGGACCTGGCCAAAGATGTTCAAGAAGGTCATGCCTGTGATCCACCTTAAGAGAGAGAAGACTCTTGATAGGGCCTATGGAGTGTCTAGGTTATACTTGGATTTAGAGTAAGATGTAGAGGTTCGAAAGAGACTGCTCAGACTTAATGAAGGAAAACCAATGTTTGATGTCCCTAGTGCATGCTATGAGAAAGGACATGGAACAAATTAAGGCTAGAGATGTGGAATAGATAGGAGACTATACACCCAATATTCTCCTTGATCAGGGACACAACTGAGACTCGTGCTAGTAGTTGGTAACTATTAGCCTAGTGGCATATGACTTATATGATATGAATGATATTATTGGACTACTTAGCTACTTAGGTTGGATTTGATTTCTTCTATTGCCTATAAGATGATTGACTTTTATATGATAGGAGAATTCTTCATGCTATAAGATATAGGTTACATGATTATGATATACGATATGTGCTAGGATATGTGATATTTGACATATGCCTTGTGATGTGTTATGATGAGTAGTTATGTCAAATCAAGGTAATTAGGATAATTTGATAGTGGGGTTAAATGGATTAGAAAGAGAAGTTGACTAAGTTTTGATCCAATTTAGATTAATAATTGATAGGTATAATGTTGTGAGGTATGAATGCTTACATTTACAATGGTTTGATATATGAATTATATGGAGTTTTTAAATGATAATTGTGATTGATGCCATAAGAAGAGAAATGATATTTAGTAATGATCAATAAAAGAATGAAATAAATCAGTTACACTATATAGACATAAGTACATATAAGGTAAGTGAAGTATATTAAGGAATCTGTGGCTTAGATGCTACCATATAGACTAGAACAACAAGAAAGCTAAGGATTTCTATGTCACTTATATAGATATCAAGTATAGTCAAAGGAAGAATATTAATCTAGTGTGATTTAAAAGAAGAAGGTATTATTCCCATTTGAACTTCTAGTGCAAGATGCTTGATTCATTATAGTGCTATGCATTCATTTGTATATCTATGTTTTGCTAAGAGTTTTGGTAGAAATAAGGAATTGATGAATGAACCCTTAGTAGTGTCAACTCCTTTAGGAGATATGATGGAAGTAAAGTATCTGTTTAAGGATTGTGAGGAAGACATTGATGGATAGAAATTTCCTGTGGAGTTGTTTAAAACTTGATGTGCTAGAATTTTGAAGTAATCTTACCAATGGACTGGCTATATGAGTATGGAGCTCAGATTGACTGCAGAGAAAACCAAGTAGAATTTCAAACTCAGGATGAGGAGGAATTTGTGTATCAAGGAGATACTTATGATTAAGGTCCACTAGCATAATTGTAATACTCAAGGGTTCCATAGCTCATTAGAGTTATAATAATATCACAAAGTATAAATTACTATGAATATAGTACCAATGTTATAGTGATGGGATGAAGAAACCCTTTTTGATGTTAATTGCATGATTGTGTATCTTCATAGAGTGTTAATATCCATGTGCATTTTATTGAGTTAATTTAAGGTAATGTGTTTTAGTTTAATTTTATTATGATATGGGAAGGTAGGATTTGACATGCCAAATGAAAGGGAAAGGAAAAAGCTATGAAAAATTTTTAGGTTCGAAAAACGTGTTCAAGTGGGCTTGTTAATGGACCTTGGACGCAAGGCCCAAGCCCATGATTTGGCCAGCCCACCAAGGTCTAAATTTGGTAGGACTTAACTCAACTAAGGTTAGAATAAGTTAACTAAAGATTAGGGAGAGGTTAGGTTAGGTTAGTCACCATTTGGATGTTAGCCATCTTTATTGACTTTTGTCAACTTTGACACCTAAGCTAATCCCTTTCCCATCACTGTGTCCACATGCATCTTGGTGATTATGAAAATCATCATTAAGGTGCCAAGTCACCATCCACCTAAGGGCAATATTAACCATTCACCTTGATCAATCTCAACCATCCATCTTAGGCAAAAATGTGACCATTGATCTTGTGGGATTAAATCACCACCATTGACTTCATTTACATATAAAGTGAAAATATATAAATGCCTCTCATTGGTAACCTAACATAAAAATCACACCCTCATCAAAAGTTAAATTCTCTCAACTTGTTCTTCATCATAAGATCAAATTCAAAGCATTTCAAGGTAAGATTTCACATTTAAGTGTTTCTTCCATTGTTTATAACCTAAGAATAATAAGTTGTTAGCAAGTATGTACTTTTCTTTTGATTTCTATGGTTGATTTTGATGGTGAGATTCAAGGGAGGATTTAGGTTGCATGTTAGATAAGAGAATATGATTATGGGTGAAATTTGGGGTTTAATAAGTAAAAGGTAACAAGGAAAGCATGAGAAGGTTAAGGAAAATTGAGCAGACATGGGTGGCCCCACCACTGGGATTCTAGCCGTGTGATAAGGAAAATTTGGAATCTCATCCAGAAGCCTCCCATGGGTGGAGACACAGCTAAGTTTTCACTCGTAGGAAGCCATGTTTTTAGCCAAACTAGAATAGTTGGTCCTAGTATTCAAGACTTAATACTAGATTATTTTATTAATATTTTTATCGATTTCCTTATTCAAAATCCTATGATATAAGATATTGATGAATGATATGTTTATATGAAATGATTAAAGTTTAGTTAGAAGGATAAAGGAATAGAATTGATGTACCTTGTTTGGATATATTTGTAGAATCGGAAGGCAAGGGTATTGCTCGGGAGACCGAGGAGACTCATCATAGTTTGCATTAAGTTTATCAAGTAGGAGCTAAGGAGTAAGAGGTGAGTACTTAATAATATTTTCAACTTGAACTTTAAATATAAACATGAATGTTGATTCATTTCAAATTTGGAATACATTGAAATCCTTTAGTAAGTATCATTTACCTTCTTGATTATTAAGCCTATGTTGCTTTGGTCTTATAATGTGAGCAATGATGAGAACCTAATTGCTATTGATACATTATCCATTGAATTATTTCATGGATAGAAAGGAAAAATATTATAATGATACTGTGATAAGCAGAATACCCCTCTGATGTGGGGCAATACATCAGACATTGTGCACAATGGTATGGACCCGGGGATAGGGTAAAGAATATCCGAACCTTAGTTGGGAAGGGTTTAATGTCCCCAGTACATATGGCCTGATCAGTTGTACATGTGATAATGTTTATGGGAGTGAGCAAGGCATAAGCCGCCACTCAATTGATTATGGGGGAAACACACCGTTTCCAAGAAAGGAATTTTTCTGCTAAAGATATAATATTTGACTCATTCATATAGGAAATTGTTTTCATATGGATAATTTTTGATCTACTTTACTTCATTGTTATACAGAACTACCTTTGAGCATACACCAATGTTTAACCGTTGATATTATTCTGTACTCACTGAGCTTGGTCTCACCCCATAGTGGTTGTTTATTTTTAGGATTAGCTGATAGAGCAACAAAGTAAATTCCAAGTTATACATCTTCGCTTGGAAAATTACACTGCTTTTTGGGTGTCATGTTGTATATACTATGTTATATTTTGAAAATTTAACTCTAGAGCTCCATGGATTGTAAAGGTTTGTAATAATGATATGGTTCAGAATATTTATAATGTGTGTATAGGTGGCACAATCTTATTTTAGTCTAAGCACTTAGGCCACATGTGAATGAATTATAACTAAATAATGATAAGTGATATTTTATAGATGAATGATATGGTAATTAACGATAAGGAATAATTGTTCTGGTTTCGATCTTGGGATAAGGGTAACATGGTTTTCTTTGAAATTTAATAACTTAAGAGGGTTCTACGGGTTTAGATGACCTTAAGTCTCCCTATGCCCTAGGACAGTCATGGCTCAAAGATGGGTCGTGACAAAGGTGGTATCAGAGCAAAGACTTAGATTTTTATACTTATTTCGAGTTATAAGTTAAACCATAGAGCAAAGGATTCATTGTTGTTAGTAAAGCATCTCGTTAAGTCAGATCTGTGTTAACGTATTATATTAGGTTATCATCTTTTTGTGTTATGTGTGAGATTTTACATATTGTTATTACGTGATATTACTGAGTTGTGGAAATGTTGTTTGTGACTGGTAATGTGTAGATGCCGAGGATTCATAATCCTGATGAGGAAAGGGATGTATCTGATGCAGCTTCGATTGCATATCCTGACTTAAAGGAGACTGATCCAGAGGAGGATCCTGATCCTATTTGGGTAGCTAGGATGAAGGCTAGGAATGAAGAGATTATGGGAGAGCTACACAAGTTATGAGATGAGGTACTTAATCTAAGAAGGGTAGTAAGGGACTTGAAGTGGGAACTGGTGAGGGTTAGTAATATGTATAGGAATCCAAAGGCGAAGCCAATTCAGCTCTTAGGGATTTGATGCCAGGATTTCCTAAGCATCTATGTGCTGTATGTAGGAGGTTTGACCACTTAGAGGAGAGGTGTTCTATGAGGAGACATTTGTTATCCTCATTTATGATGTCTACAGATCATAGGTAGGTGGGGCAGGGAGAGAGAGAGGCCTCTAACGATGAGAGGAACCCTGAAGATTAGTGATATAGATCATAGATGGGTGTACCATGATCACATTTTCGGTATGGTATGGATATATGTATAAATAGTATGGATGATTTAAAAGTAGGATGACTAAGAATGCTATAGCATGTAGTACTTGTACGTAGGTGTGTAAATTACAAAATGAAGGAAGAATAATGAGTATGTTTATATGGAAAAGGGTATCTGTGATAATGATTTTATTTTATGGATCACATGCAATGGCTAAATGGTATGGGTATGATTAAGGTAAATTGATAACTCATGTATATATATAAAAAAAAAATTATATGTTGAATATCAATTGTGATGTGTGGATGACACTGTGTATATTGTTTTAGGCATAGATGTTGCCCCATGGGGTTGCTCAGCTAAAGGGATAGGGGTCCTAGGAAGCTTATAGCATTATTCTAGATGTAGCATCTAATGCTGCTTCTGTTCAAAATACCAATCGAGAATCTTCCCAATCTGGGCAGCGTACTTCAAGTTGTGGAGAATGAGGACCACTAGAGGATATGGAAGCTTTTTGAAGAGAATATAAAGCGATGAGGTGGGAACTTTTGGAATTAAGGCATCAATGTTAAGAAATTCTACCACCTATGGTGCCACCTATGCCACAAGTGGATGATGTACCTCCCATCATACCATGAGCACCACGTAGGGTGAGGAGGCGAATATTATCGGGAGAAAGAGTTACGGTGCATGATTTAAAGAAATTTAAACTGCTAGAATTTTCAAGGGAAGAAGGGGAGGATCCCTAGAAATTTTTGGAGGAAATGGACAAGATAGCCTAGAGGATGACATGTTCTAACAAGAAATTGATCGAGTTAATAAGAGTTCAACTTCAGAATGATGCATGGGGTTGGTTTCAAAGGAATATCGAAAAGCGATTGTATGGAGATGATCCACCTAGTTAGGAAAAGTTTAAATGGGAGCTTATGAATGAATTTCTATCTAAAGGGGAGAGATAGAATCGTGCACTTCAATTTGAGCAATTAAGGCAGAGGCTTGGGATGTCAGTATCAGAGTTTGCTCGAGAATTCAAAAGGTTGAGCAAGTATACTACTCATATCATGCCAATGGAAGCAAGTAAAGTTGATTGATTCCGTTGAGGATTGGTAGCTCAATTATATCATGTTTTAGTGGCCACTGAGTTTCCTACCATGGCCAAATTAATCGACAAGGCTAAGCTCATGGAGGCAAGGCACAAGGTAAAGAAAGCAAAACAAATGGAAAGGGACCAAAGACAAAAAAATAAGAATAAGGGATCGGGTAATTAGCAGTGAGGTGGTTTTGGTCAGAATAGGGATTTGAAGTAGACTTTCCATATTCCTACCCCTTTCTAGCCATGAGGAAGTGGACAGAATCAATTCTGGGCTAGTAATGGTCTGATTGTATCTACATCGGGTAATGCGAACAATTCAGCTACTCCCATATGTGTTTTATGTGGAAGGCCACATAAGGGAGGATGTAGGAGAGCCTCAAGAGCATGTTTGAAATATGGCCAGATAGGGCATTTCATCAAAGATTGTCCACAGACAGTCAATCAAAGAGCAATGATAGTAGTGTCACAACCTACCGTGTTGATGTATCGACCAAAGGACTATAGCCAAAGAGGACGAGGAAGAGGATCAGGGCAATACTTGAGTAATGTCAAAGCTACAGAAGGCAGAGGTCGAGGAAGAGTGTATGCCCTTAACCAATAAGAAGTAGGAGCTTCGAATAATGTTGTTACAGTTACTATTTCTATTTAGTCTATAAGTGCTAGCTGCTTGTTTGATTCAGGTGCGACACATTCTTTTGTTTTGCCTTATTTTGCTAGAAAGTTAAGAAGGAATAAGGAAGTTATGCATGAACCTTTGATTATAAGCACACTACTAGGAAATGATGTGATAGTAGATCAATTGTACACAGAATGTAGTGTTGAAATTGAGGGTAGAAAACTCCTTGTGAATTTGATTGAACTGGAAAAATTAGGATTCAATGTCATTTTAGGCATGGATTGGTTAGCTAGGCATAATGCCAGTTTAGACTATCGAGGAAAAAGGATTGATTTTAAAGGAGAAGGTGGGCAGGAATTTGGGTTTCAAGGGAATCAAAGTAGTTTTCCTATGAATCTCATTTCAGCCGTAAGAGTAAAAAGGATGCTAAAGAAGGGATGCCAAGCATTTTTGGCACAGGTAGTAGATGTTAATAAGGAGAGTAGTGATATTAAGAGGATACCTATCATAGAGGATTTTTTTGATGTTTTTCCTGAGGATTTACTAGGAATGCCACCAGATAGGGAAGTTGAGTTTTTTATTGAACTTCTACTTGGAACTCAACTGATATTGATACCACCTTACCGGATGGCACCTTCAGAATTAAGGGAATTGAAGGTTCAGCTGCAAGATTTACTTAACAAGGGTTTTATTAGACCAAGTAGTTCCCTGTGGGGTTCTCCGATCTTGTTTGTCAAAAAGAAGGATGGATCTTTTAGATTATTTATTGATTACAGACAGTTGAACAAGGTGACAGTGAAGAATAGATATCCTTTACCAAGGATAGATGATTTATTGAATCAACTACAAGGAGCCAGTTACTTTTCAAATATTGATTTGCGATCAGGATATCACCAACTGAAGATTCAAGGTAGAGACATTTGTAAAATCGCATTCAGGATGAGATATGGTCATTATGAGTTCACTATATTGCTATTTGAACTGACTAATGCACCAGCAGCTTTTATAGACCTGATGAATCGGGTATTCAAACCTTTCTTCGATAGGTTTGTGATCGTGTTTATTGATGATATTTTGATTTACTCGAAGAGTAAGAAGGACCACAAAGAACATTTGAGAATGGTGTTGCAGATCCTCATTTGGTGAAGATTAAAGAAGATTTAAAAAGGGAACAAGCTCTAGAGTTCAAGATGGAAGAAGACATTCTGAAATGTGGTGATCGGCTTTGTGTGCCAAATGTAGAAGGGCTAAGAGAAAGGATCCTGAAAGAAGCACACTAGACTCCTTATAGTGTTCATCCAAGTGCCACCAAAATGTACCATGATGTTAAAGGTTCATATTGGTGGCCGGGATTAAAGAAGGACGTGGCGAAGTTTATTACTTCTTGTCTCACTTGTCAGCAGGTGAAATTCGAACATCAACGACCTTCTAGATTACTTCAGGAGATAAAATTGCTAGAGTGGAAGTGGGAACATATTATTATGGATTTTGTAGTGGGACTACCCAGGACGATAAAAGGTTATGACTCTATTTGGGTAATAGTAGACCGACTGACAAAGTTGGCACACTTTATTGAAGTGAAGACCACATATACAGCAATTTATTATGCTCGTATTTATGTTGATGATATTGCAAGATTACATGGGGTTCCACTCTTGATTACAAGAGGCATTGAGAACACAACTCGATTTTAGCACTGCTTTTCATTCGCATACAGATGGACAGTCTAAAAGAATAATTCAGACGTTGGAGGATATGCTTTGTATGTGTGTTCTGGACTTTAGAGGTGGCTGGGATAAGCACCTTCACTTATTGAATTTGCATACAACAATAGTTATCATTCTTCTATAGGAATGGCACCTTACGAAGCGTTGTACGATAGAAAGTGTCGATCTCCGATATGTTGGACGAAGGTTGGCGATAAATATCTTGAAGCCCCTGATATGTTAAGAGAAGCCATAGAAAAGGTGAAGGTTATTCAGGAGAGACTAAAAACTACTTTTAGTCATCATAAGAGTTATGCTGATCTTTAGAGGAAGGATTTTCACTTTGCGGTGGGGACCATATATTCTTGAAGGTTTCACCAATGAAGGGAGTGATAAGATTTGGCAAGAAGGGAAAGTTATCTCCTCAATTCACTGGACCTTTTGAGATTCTTGGTAGGGTCGAAGAAGTTTCGTACAAGTTAGCACTACCACCTGCACTAGAACACGTGCATCCAGTTTTTCATGTATCGATGTTGAGGAAGTATATATCTGATCCATCGCATATATTGCAACCATATATGCAACCCCAGCACATTGAGATTGATAGAGAGCTTTCCTATGAAGAGGTTCCAATTACCATTTTGGATTGCTAAGTAAAGAAGCTAAGAAACAAAGAAGTACTAATGGTAAAAGTGCAATGGTGTAACCACAATGTAGAGGAATGCACATGGGAAAGCGAGAACAATATGCTACAATGGTACCCGCACTTATTTCGGACAATGGGCAAGTTTTTAAAATTTGAGGATGAATTTTTTTAAAGGGGATAGAATGTAATACCCAAGGTTTCCATAGCTCATTAGAGTTACAATAATACCACAAAGTATAAATTACTATGAACATAGTACCAATGTTATAGTAATGGGATGAAGAAACCTTTTTTGATGCTAATTGCATGATTGTGTATCTTTATAGAGTGTGAATGTCCATGTGCATTTTATTGAGTTAATTTAAGGTAATGTGTCTTAGTTTGATTTTATTATGATATGGGAAGGTAGGATTTGACATGCCAAGAGAAAGGAAAAGGAAAAAGCTACGAAAGATTTTTATGTTCGGAAAACGTGTTCAAGCAGGCTTGTTAATGGGCCTTGGACTCAAGCCCAAGCCCATGGTTTGGCTAGCCCACTAAGGTCAAAATTTGGTGGGACTTAACTTAACTAAGATTAGAATAAGTTAACTAAGGGTTAGGGTGAGGTTAGGTTAGGTTAGTCACCATTTGGATGTTAGCCATCTTTGTTAACTTTTGTCAACTTTGACACCTAAGCTAATCCCTTTCCCATCATTGTGTCCACATGCATCTTGGTGATCATGAAAATCATCATTTTGGTGCCAAGTCACCATCCACCTAAGGGCAATCTTAACATCCACCTTGATCAATCTCAACCATCCACCTTAGGCAAAAATGTGACCATTGATCTTGTGACATTAAATCACCACCATTGACTTCATTTACATATAAAGTGAAAATATGAAAATTCCTCTCGTTTGTAACCTAACATCAAATTCACACCCTCATCAAAAGTTAAATTCTCTCAACTTGTTCTTCATCATAGGATCAAATTCAAAGCATTTCAAGGTAAGATTTCACATTTAAGTGTTTCTTCCATTGTTTCTAACCTAAGAATAAGAAGTTGTTAGCAAGTATGCACTTTTCTTTTGATTCTATGGTTGATTTTGATGGTGAGATTCAAGGCAGGATTTAGGTTACATGTTAGATAAGGGAATATGATTATGGGCGAAATTTGGGGTTTAATAAGTAAGAGGTAACAAGGAAAGCATAAGAAGGTTAAGGGAAATTGAGCAGACGCGGGTGGCCCCACCACTGGGATTCCAACCATGTGATAAGGGAAATTGGAATCTCATCTAGAAGCCTTCCATGGGTGGAGGCATGGCTAAGGTTTCACCCGTGGGAAGCCATGTTTTTAGTCAAACTAGAACAGTTGGTCCTAGTGTTCAAGACTTAATAGTAGATTATTTTATTAATATTTTTATGGATTTCCTTATTCAAAATCCTATGATATAAGATATTAATGAATGATATGTTTATATGAAATGGTTAGAGCTTAGTTAGAAGGTTGATGGAATAGAAACTGATGTACCTTTATTTGGATATATTTGTAGAATCAAAAGGCAAAGGTATTGCTTGGGATACTGAGGAGACTCATTATAGTTTGCATTAAGTTTATCAAGTAGGAGCTAAGGAGTAAGAGGTGAGTACTTAATAATATTTTCAACTTGAGCTTTAAATATAAATATGAATGTTGATTCATTTCAAATTTGGAATACATTGAAATCCTTTGGCAAGTATCATTTACCTTCTTGATTATTGAGCCTATGTTGCTTTGATCTTATAATGTGAGTAACGATGAGAACCTAATTATTATTGATACATTATCCATCAAATTATTTCATAGATAGAAAGGAAAAATGTTATAATGATACTATGATAAGCAGAATACCGTCTGATGTGAGGTAATACATCAGACATTATGCACAATGGTATGGACCTGTGGATAGGGTAAAGAATATCCGAACCCTAGCTAGGAAGGGTTTAATGTCCCCAGTACGTATAGCCTGATCAGTTGTACGTGTGACAAGGTTTATGGGAGTGAGCAAGGCCTAAGTCGCCACTTGATTGATTATGTGGGAAACACACCATTTGTAAGAAAGGAATTGTTCTGCTAAAGATATAATATTTGACTCGTACATATGGGAAATTGTTTTCATAAGGATAATGTTTGATCTACTTTACTTCATTGTTATACAAAACTACCTTTAAGCATACACCAATGTTTAACTGTTGATATTATTCTGTACTCACTGAGCTTTGTCTCACCCTATAGTGTTGCTTATTTTTAGGACTAGCTGATAGAGCAGCAAGGTAAATTTCAAGTTCTGCATCTTCGCTTGGAAAATTGCATTGCTTTTTGGGTGTCATGTTGTATATGCTATATTATATTTTGAAAGTTTAACTCTAGAGCTCTATGGATTATAAAGGCTTATAATAATGATATGGTTTAGAATATTCATAATGTGTATGCATGGCACAATCTTATTTTAGTCTAAGCACTTAGGCCACATGTGAATGAATTATAACTAAATGTTTAGGTGACCTTAAGTTTCCTATGCCTTAGGATAGTCATGGCTCAAAGATGGGTCGTGACAATAATCATGATAAGTGTACTTAGGAAGCCAAGGAGGGGATACGATAGAAGCATTCCCAATTTTTTGAGAATGTATGAGTAAGTATTTAAATTTGAGGATCAATTTCTTTTAAGGGGGAGAGAATGTAGTAACCCACACCTACCCTAGGAGTTTCATAATTTGATTTCTTGAATTTACAGCTATTATGTCAAAATATGTGCTTTTATGAAAATTCATGTGTAGTGTGATTGATGACTATGTGGTATGTTAGATTAATTCTAATATGCATAAAATGAATATTTATTGTGAAATAAGTGATCTATATAGAGTGCATATGCATAAAATAATTTGTTTCACATAAAGTGAATTACCATGCACAAAGCAATTTTTAAGCAATAAATAATTTTATGAGCATTTTTAAAGTATTTTTAAATAAATGTTTTAGTGGGGAATTTTAATGAAAATAATAAGAAAAACATTTTATTTTTAATTACCCATAATCAGCACATAAATTAAATAAAAGGCCCAATTTTCCAAGAGTCCACTACACCAAAATACTCCTAACCTAGCTCATTAAGGGTAAACTTAGAAATTTCACCCAAAACCCTAATATATAAGCAAAATTTTAGCTAGCCCTTGTTAGATAGCCACCATTCTATTGTTCTTCAATATTTTTATAGAAAAATTCTCTCAAAAACATTCTCTCAATCAAAATTCACAAGGTACTTTCAAACCTTGTGATTTTGCCACCGTTTTCGTAAGTTTTTCTCTCCTTTCAATTTATTATTTGATTTTTATGAAACTATTCATGAGAAAACTATTTTCGACTATGTATTTACTAATTTTCTATTAATGTAGCCTAGGTGAATTCTTAAAAGAGAAATCAATTTTTCTATCAAAAACATAAACCTCTCTACGTGAATCCTCCAAAGGTGAACCTTAAAACTCAAAGTTCAGAATTTTCACGCATAATAAGGGAAGGGGCTGCCAATTTGTATCCATTGTGCTCTAAATGGATTTTTTTTTTTTATGTTTAGATGAAAAATATTGATTTAAATCATATTTATGAATATTATTGTAATGATCAAAAAATATGAAAAACAAGGAAATTCATGGTTTTTGTCCTAAAATTTAAAAGTTAGAGTTTTCATATTTAAAAACCCTAAGGGTCTACTAATTTGTATATATATATATATATATATGGATTCCAAAATAATTTTTGTTATGTTTGGATAAAGAATGATGGTTTGAATAATGTGTTTACATATTACTGTAATGACCGGAAAGTAACGGAAGTAAGAAAGATTCATAGTTTTCATCCTAAAACCAAAAGTTGGAAAATATTTTTGCATATATAAATATATAGGTACTAATTTCTGTATTAAAGTATTCTAAAATGATTTTTATTATGATTACAAGAAAAATCTTAGTTTAAACCATGTTTTTGCATATTACTGTAATGAATGGAAAGTGCGAAAAGTAAGAAAAATTCATATTTTCTTTCAATAGGGCATTAAGCCAATGTAGAGATTTTTATCCCAATGTCTATTGTTTGTGGCATATTTGCATGGTTTTTGTGTGTGTTAATTTATGCATTTTGTGATTAATTCATGTCTATGTAGGTTAGAATGTGTTATTTTACCTCTTTTAGTTTGAGGAGGGTTTTAGCTCATTTTGCAGGAATTAGGCATTAAATGGAGCAAAAGAAGGAGATTTGGGCAGAAGCATGTGCAACGGGCCCATAGATTCTCACACATAGCCTAGCCAGAGCATACAGGGCAACTGACCAGGTACCCCAACTCCATAGTGCTAGCTGCCAAGGGTCAGCGCACGCCAGCAGTGAGTCTCCAGCGTGCGCCAGGGTAGGTGACCCATAAGCCACATTCAGCTGTGCACGCAACACCAGCTCTAGCGCCCGCTGCCAACGAGAATCTCAGCCCAAGCTCCCCAGTGCATCCCAGCACCTAGCTGCCCAGCCCCAGCGCCCACCGTAAGGGTCTGATCGGTTTGGGCAATGTTGATCCAAATTTTTAGCTTCCTTTTCCATTTAGGTTATTTGTTTTTAGAGGTTATAAATAGATTGAAAATAGGGGAAAATTGGGGATTGGGAGTTTTTGGATTTCGAATTGTAATTGGCATAATATTTCCTTTTATTTTCTTAGTTAATTTTCCAGATCTTATTCCTAGATTAGGCTTCCATCTTTTGTTCTTGGGGAATTTTTTTGGTGAAAATTCAAGAGATTGAATTTAATCAAATTAGTTATAAGGTGAGGATTGATTCTTATTTCTCTAATTTAATTATTCTTGGTTAATTAAATCAATAGTATTGTTTTGATGGATTTAGTTAATTATATTGAGAATGAGATGATTTCTTTATTTTCCATGAGCTAATTTCATTTTAGTCTAGAGTTTGTATGATGAGTTCGTGATATGGAATTGAATTAAATCCCAATTAATTATTCTTTTTATGCTTAATTGAATTGGCTGGTTGTTTAAGAACAATTGCTTAGCTACCAATTATTTTACTTAGGTTTTGAATGAAGGAACGAGAGTTGAAGTTCAATTCCATATTTCATTCTTTTAAGATCTTAAAATGAATTAGAAATATAAGTTTTAAGATTAAGTCCTTGTTCTTAATGTATGAATTGATAGAATGATTTCTATGAATGCGATTGCTAATAGACTGATTTTTATCTTTTGATTTATTAGAAACTAGGGCTTTAGCATAATTAACTGGAACTATTCTTTAACATAGAGGACTGATAAACTGAATACAAACCTTGGACTATCTTTATTCATTACATTTTCACCTATTTGCATATGCATTTTTTTTTAATTTATTGTTTTGCTATTAGTTCTTTTAAAATTCAAAAATCAAACAAATCTTTTTATATTTAATTTGCTTTCACAAAGAAACAAGTGATTTCCATTTGCAATTCCTTGAGAGAATACGACCTTGGGTGCTTCATATATACTACAATTGCCCTATATACTTGCGAGTCACTTTTGGATAGTATATTTTGAGGCGAACAAGTTGTTGGCGCCGTTGCCGGGGAGTTGCAAGGCGAATTTGTTTGTTTCATTGTAATTATTTTTGTTCGTAGTTTTTACTTTTATTTGTTTTCAGAAATTTTATGCAAGGGAGAAGATCACTGGAAGGAGAGATTGTCCCTTTTGTTGATAACATTCACAGGGTCAACAGAGAAAGAAAAGAGCTAGATCTAATTGAAGAAGAAGTTAATCAAGAAGAGAAAGTGAATCAAGAAGAACAAGTTGATCAATAAGACATAATGGCATAGAAATGCTGAAGCATAAAGGAGTATGCCCATCCAATCATAGGCACCGCGACATCATGTATTAGGCTTGATGCGGCTACCCAAAATTATGAGCTGAAGAACAAACATTACAGCATGCTCCCATCATTCTATGGAGTGGCAAATAAAGACCCCTTGAACTTCATCAGAGATTTCTATGTCACCATTCAGACCTTTCCTTTATAAGGTCTGACTGAAGACCAGCTGCGGATGAGATGTTTTCCCTATGCTTTGAAGGACGCAGCTAAATCATGGTTGATGACACTTACTCCCAACTCCTTGATTACCTGCGAGGAGGTGTACGACATATTTATGGGGAAGTTCTACTCTCACCAAAAGACAGCTGAATTGAGATCGAAGATTGCAACCTTCACACAAATGGAATGAGAACCTTTTTATGAGGCATGGGAGAGGTTCAAGACGTTGCAAATCCAATGCCCCCACCATCACTATCCACTACAGTTGCTCAACCAATTCTTTTATGATGGGCTTACATATCAGAGCCAAAGTATAGTTGACAATGCAGCTGGAGGGGCAATGGGAGAGAAAACTGCTGAGGAGACATATGACCTATATGAAATGCTTGGTGCCAACTCTCAGCAAAAAAGTGTGAGAGGAAGAAGAGTTAGAGTGCAAGAAGGAGCCCTTATAAAAGATATGGCTATGCAATTAGCATTGCTTACTAAACAAGTCAAGCTCCTATCCATGAAGGGAAGCACATCAACTTAATAACAAGAGGTATGTGGTGTTTGTGGTTTTGTTGGCCATGGTGCTAATATTTGTCCCTCTAGCTTTGATGTCTATGCAGGTGAGCCAAAGCAAGCACAGGCTTTGGATGGTTTCCAACCTACAGCAAGGAATGACCCCTACTCCAATACTTACAACCAAGGTTAGAGAAACCATCTAAACTTTTCCTAGAGAAACAACAACCAACAGCAACAGCAGCCTCAATTCCAAATGATGCAAAGAGGCAACCACCAAGGAGAAGCATCAAGCCAACAACAAATGAAGCCTTCTTTAAAGGATAGCTTGAATGCCTTCATTCAAGCTAGTAATCAAAATCAAGAGGCCAACAATAGGAGATTTGATTCTCTGAAAGCTTCAGTAAGAAAGGTGGAGACTTAAGTTGGTCAAATTGCGAATCATATGCAATCACACTAACAAGGGAAACTTCCTAGCCAACCAGAGCAAGCTAAGGCCATTTCAGTCCTTAGGAGTGGTAAGGTAATTAATAAGACTGTTGGTGATAACTCTGATAATGCAGGAGATGATTATGATGAACCCGAAGGGGAAAAGAGCAATAAAGAGCTTAGGGAGAAGGAGAAAGTTATGGAGACACCATCCTCCCCTCCTCAATTGCACAAGGCGGATGATCCTTATAGACCGCCCATTCCATTTCTGAGTCAGCTGCAAAAGGGTAAGCAGGCTAAGCAATTTCATGAGCTATTCAAAATGCTATCCAAGGTAAGTGTTAATTTGCCTTTGCTTGATGTGATAAAGAATGTGCCTTCTTATGTTAAATTTTTCAAAGAATAGAACTTTAAGAAAAGGAGGTTGGAAATGGAAGAAAAAATTATTGTGTCTGAGGTGGCTAATGCTATACTCCAGCATAAGTTACCCCCCAAAGCTAAAGACCCTGGTAGTTTTTTGATTGACATTAGTATGGGGAATAGGGAAGAGGCTAAGGGAATGCTAGACTTAGGTGCAAGTATTAATTTGATGCCCTATGCTTTGTTTTTGCAATTGAATCTAGGATAATTAAGGCCCACTAAAATGTGTCTGCAACTAGCTGATAGGTCTTTGAGATTCCCTAATGGAATTATAAGGGATGTGCTAGTGCAAGTTGGAGGGTTAATTGTGCTTATTGACTTTGTGGTATTGGACATGGGGGATGAATTGTCAAATGGGCCAGAATTGCATATCTTGTTAGGGCGCCCTTTCATGGCAACAACTAATACCTTGATTGATGTTAAGAATGGAAAGTTAACTATGACTGTTTTGGGTCAAACTATTGAGTTTTCCATTTTTAATAATCTTACTATGTTGAGCACATCATTGTATGAAGAGTGCTCCTTTATTAACTGTATTTATGCTGTTGTTCAACAAGTTTTCTTACAGGATGCTTCCGAGGATAAGCTGGAACTAGCAATCACACTTGAAAAAGAAGCTGAAATCTATGTTCCTGAAATAGTGAGCTACATTAAGTGTTTAGATGCTATGGAAGTAGGAGAGGTAGGAAAGGAGGAGATTATAGAGCTTCCTTTGATTCAAAAGGGAGAGAAAGAACCCTCACCAACCTTGGAACTTAAGGAGCTACCTAAGCACCTAAAACATATGTTCCTAAGTGAGGGAGAGAATTCACCTGTGATAATTTCAGCTTTATTGAGTGAAAAAGAAGAGGATAGATTAGTGAGTGAATTGAAAAGGTTAAAGAAGGCAATAGGTTGGGGGTTGAGTGACATCAAGGGAATTAGTCCCTCTATGTGCATGCATAGGATAACATTAGAAGGGAGTTAAACCTAAGAGGGAGATGCAAAGAAGGTTGAACCCCCATATGAGAGAGGTAGTGAAGAAGGAAGTGCTGAAATTGCTTGATGAGGGAGTGATCTATCCTATTGCGGATAGTGATTGGATGAGTCCTGTTCATGTGGCTCCTAAGAAATCAGGAATCACAGTTGTGGAAAATGCAAATAATGAGTTAATCCCAACCAAGACTGTTACTGGGTGGCGTATGTGCATAGACTATAGGAAGTTGAATAATGCCACCAAGAAGGATCACTTTCCCTTACCCTTTATTAATCAAATGTTGGATAAACTTGCTGGACATTCTCATTACTATTTTCTTGATGGACTTTCAGGTTATTATCAAGTGGCAATAGCACCGGAGGATCAAGCAAAAACCACTTTCATATGTCCATTTGGGACATTTGCTTTCTGAAGGATGCCATTTGGGCTATGTAACGCTCCACCAACATTTCAAAGATGCATGATGTTAGTATTTTCTGACATGATTGATGACTTTATAGAGATATTTATGGATGACTTCTCTGTCTTTGGTAATTCATTTGATGATTGTCTCAATAAATTGGTGCTTGTGCTTGAAAGATGTATTGAGTGCAATCTTACTTTGAGTTAGGAGAAGAGTCACTTCATGGTAACTCATGGCATTGTGTTGGGTCATGTTGTATCTAGTAAGGGTATAGAGGTTGATAAGGCCAAAGTGGACTTGATTGCAAACTTACCCCCTCCCACATCTGTTAAGGGGATAAGAAGTTTTTTAGGGTATGCAAGTTTTTATAGGAGGTTTATTAAGGACTTTTCCAAATTAAGTCAACCTCTTTGTAGGTTACTAGGAAAAGATGTTCCTTTTGATTTTGATGATAAATGCATGCACGCCTTTGATACCTTGAAAGAAAAGCTCACCACTGCACCTATCATTGTTGCCCCTAATTGGGCCTTACCTTTTGAAATCATGTGTGATGCATCTAATCATGCATTAGGGGTTGTTTTGGGACAAAGGGTTGAAAAGTTCTTAAGAGTCATATATTATGTGAGTTTAAACCTTAATGATGCTCAAGTGAATTACACCACAACTGAGAAGGAAATGTTAGTTGTTGTCTTTGCATTAGACAAGTTTAGGGCATACTTGATTGGGTCTAAAGTAATTGTGTATTCTGATCATGCTGCTTTGAAATATCTTTTATCTAAACAACATGCTAAAACGCGCTTAATTAGGTGGGTTTTACTTTTGCAAGAATTTGATTGTAAGATTCGGGATAAAAAAGGGAGTGAAAATGTGGTGGCTAATCACTTATCTAGGTTACCTGTTTCAAATGATGAACTTGCATTAAATGAGACCTATAATGATATAGAGTCATTTCTTGATGAACAGTTGTTTAGGGTATCACAAGTCTCATGGTTTGCTGATATTGCCAATTATCTTGTATGTGATGTATTGCGAACTGACATGTCTTATCAAGAAAAGAAAAGGTTCTTGCATGAATGTAGGTATTACTTTTGTGATGAACCTTATTTTTTTAGAATTTGCAAAGATGAGATTGTTCGCAGGTGTATTCCAGAGGATGAACAATAAAGTGTCCTGAAATTTTGCCATGATCTCAGTTGTGGTGGGCACTTTGGAGGAAAGAAGACAGCTAAAAAAGTTCTCTAAAGTGGTTTGTATTGGCCTACTCTTTTCAAAGATGCTCACAATTACTGTAAGCAATGTGATAGGTGCCAAAGAGTAGGTAATATCGGTAGGAGAAATGAAATGCCCCTTACTAACTACATTGTTCGTGAAATTTTTGATGTATAGGGTATTGATTTTATGGGGCCTTTCCCTATCTCCTTTGGTTTTCAATATATTTTGGTTGCTGTGGATTATGTTTCTAAGTGGGTGGAAGCAATTCCAACCTGAACTAGTGATGATCATGTTGTTGTTAAGTTTGTGAAGGATTTTATTCTTAGCAGGCATGGGTCACTAAGGGTGATGGTTAGTGATGGGGGAAGTCACTTTTGCAACAAGCTGTTTGAGAAGCTAATGCAAAAGTTAGGAGTGAAGTATAAGGTGGTGAATCCCTATCATCTATAAACCTTTGGGCAAGTAGAAACATCCAACAAGCAAATCAAAGGGATTTTGGAGAAAACAGTGAATGTATCTAGGAAGGATTGGTCGCTTCATCTCAGCGAGGCATTATGGGCATACCAGACAACATACAAGACTCCTTTGGGGATGAGTCCATTTCAGCTGGTGTATGGCAAGGCTTTCCATTTGCCAGTTGAATTGGAGCATAAAGCGTACTAGGCTATCAAAGCAATGAATTTCAACCTGGAGAAAGCAAAGGAGAGAAGGATGCTGTAATTGTCCGAATTGGATGAAATCCGAAATGAGGATACTATAATTGTCCGAATTGGATGAAATCTGAAATGAAGGATATGAGAACTCTCGGATATACAAGGAGAAGACCAAGGCTTTGCATGACAAGAACCTTGCTTGAAAAGTGCTTGAACTAGGTATGAAAGTTCTTCTATTCAACTCTCGGTTACGCCTTTTTCCAGGTAAACTCAAATCCCATTGGAGTGGCCCTTTTATTGTTAAAATGGTATTTCCCTCTGGAGTTGTTGAATTGCTTAACTCTTGAACAAATGAAACTTTTCGAATCAATGGTCAGAAAGTTAAGCCATATTATGAGGGTGTGGATAGGTTTAAGGAAATTCAAAGCATTTTGCTCGAGGACCCTTAAATCTTTCCGAAGCGTCCAGCTAAGACGACGTTAAAGAAGTGCTTTTTGGGAGGCAACCCAAATAAGTTATTTTTCATTTTACTGCTCCTGATTTACTTATAGATCTAAAAATTAAAAATAAAAAAATAAAAAAAAAGTTTTTGCTTTATTTTTGATTATTTTTAATAATGTTAGTTCAGATTTATACTATGGTTTTGCTGTGAATTTGTGTTGTTCTCAGGAGATAGAAAATGTGCAATTAAAGCGTCAGTGCAGAATTGATGATCAAACTAAAGAATTGGTGCACAACTAAGTTTGGTGTGCACTGAAAAATTCATAGCATGAGCTGAAGTGAGAAAGGCAGTAGCAACAACTCCCAGAAGCGTGCGCCAACGCAGCAGGCAGTAGCAGCAGCAGCAACTCCCAGCAATGTGCACCAAGCGAGCCCTATGTGCACCAATGCAATAGGCAGTAGCAGCAACTCCCAGCAGCGTCCGTAGCAGTCATCGAGCGTGCGCAACGGGCTATTACCTGTAGCGTCAAGGGCACAAGTTCAGAGGGGCAAAAATGGAATTTTGGCATTTAAATGTCCCTTTGAACAAACAGAATGCAAAAAATTACTACTCTCTCTCTATTTGGTCGATCTCCTCCTCTTTTCTCTTGAACCCAACCCAAATTTCCCAAGAACCCATCCCTTCAAATTCGTTGGTTGCCCCAAATTTCTGCACAAAGATCGTTACCCACTCCCCCAAACTCTAATTCTCCTCCATAATTACTCTCAATCAAGTAAATAATGTCCAGGAGAGTCAAGAGTGTGGGCAAGAAGGGTTCCAAAACTAAAGGCAAAGGAAGGAAAGATGTAGAAGATTTAAGAAAGGATTATGGGGCTCCATTTCGAATTCTCACAAAAGTGGAAGGAGAAAGAGCCAACAGGTGAGGTGGAAGGGTGGAGACAAGTGTTGAGCAAACTTGAGTCAATGGAGGAGCAGAACTGAGTTATGATGGCTGAAGTGAATAGAAGGTTTGATAAAGTGGAAAAGGAGCAGAGGTTGCAAAGGCATAAATTGGCACAAATCGGTGCGAAGCATGGTATTGATATGACATCATCTCCTCTTTTGCCGTTAGAAGCAAATGCCTAAGGTAACCTTTCTCTTTTAGTTACTAGTTTAGAATTGTTAGTTTTTTAGCTTTTCCTTTATGTAAATCCTTGCATGCATTTCCACATTGAGGGCAATGTGGAGTTTAAGTGTGGGGGGGGAGGGGAGGAGTAATTTCGTTATTGTGATTTGTGCTATTGTGTTTTGAATTGTGCATCTTGTGATAATGTTATGTGAGTTTTTGTTTTGTTTTGTCCTCTTTGTTAAACATACTTAACTATTTACTTAGTTTGGCTCAAGATGTTGATTTTGGGACTTAAAATTTAAGTGTGGCCGATGATATATAAAGATTGTGTTTGAAGTAGATTATTGGCAATTGCTAAGGATATGAAATTCTTTTTGCATGAGATTTTGCTTTTACGCTGAGTTGAAATCATTAATTTGTGTGAATTGCTGAAAGAAGCTTGTGTATGCTTAACTTAGAGAGGGCTTATGCAACATATTATCATTGAGTAGTTCGCCCATTTTAGAACATTCTTGTCAATTAGTCGAAGCAAAATTTGTTTGGTCCACTTAGGAAAGGAAGAAATGATTAAGGCATTTCTTGTTTTAGCCAAATCCTTATATCCACCCATTTGATGTGTTTTTCCCTAGTTAGCCCTTTGAGCCAAATAAATGCATTAATATGCATACGTTTAACTTGAGTTTCTTTGATGTTGCTTAGCCATCTTAGTACCAACCTATTATTTTCTTTGATTAATGATGCATAGCAAAGTTTGAATTTTATTTTATGGAGTCTTTAAGAATGTGAGTGAACGGATTGAAGAATTAAGTGTGGGGGAAAAATGATCTTGTGAAAAAAAAAAAAGAAAAAGAAAGAGAAGAAAATATAGAAAAAGAAAAAAATTACTGATAAACATACTCATTTTTCCCTCCAAAAGAATTTGAAGTAAAAAGTTAGAAGTTCAGAATGAATGTCACTCCATGATGGTCAAGGCGAGAAGACTTATGTTTTGCATCATTTTTGAAGAAAATTTTTGTTTGTTTTAGCTTATTTCTTGATTAGCCCTTTACCCTTTAAAACCCCATTACAACCTTAGTAAAGACCTTTTGATCTTTTCAACCTTTGTGGACTCAATTAGTGGAGATGAAATTGGTTAGGATGCCTATGAGGTGGATGAGCATGTATGAATATTAATCTTTTGATTAGAGACTCTCTTTGATGACATGAGTGTATATGCCTATCATGAAGTGCAACAAGTTCAATTTGGTAAGCCATGCAATGATTTGATTGATACTTGGTGGAATTGTGGAGATCTTGGGTGAATTGAGTTGAGTGTTCTGCACTTGTTATATACTCTTCTTTAAACATGTATTTTTTGAGGCACACACTTGTTTTTCTGAAGTATGTGAGGGTCTTGATGCTAACTAAGGACAATTGTTGAGTATGGTTTGCTTAAGGACAAGTAAAGAGTAAGTATGGGGGAAGTTGTTTGTGGCATATTTGCATGGTTTTTGTGTGTGTTAATTTAGGCATTTTGTGATTAATTCATGTCTATGTTGGTTAGAATGTGTTATTTTACCTCTTTTAGTTTGAGGAAGGTTTTAGTTCATTTTGCAGGAATTAGGCATTAAATAGAGCAAAAGAAGGAGATTTGAGCAGAAGCATGTGCAACGGGCCCATAAATTCTCGCACATAGCCTAGCCAAAGCATGCAGGGCAACTGACCAGGTGCCCTAGCTCCCTAGCGCCAGCTGCAAGGGCCAGCGCACGCCAGTGGCCAGCAACGTTCGCAGTGAGTCTCCAGCGCACGCCAGGGCAGGTGACCGATAGGCCACATTCAGCTGCATATGCAGCACCAGCTCCAGCGCCCGTTGCCAACGAGAATCTCAGCCCAAGCTTGCCAGCGCATCCCAGCGCCTAGCGCCCACCGCAAAGATCTGATCAGTTTGGGCAATGGTGATCCAAATTTTTAGCTTCCTTTTCCATTTAGGTTATTTGTTTTTAGAGATTATAAATAGATCGAAAATAGGGGAAAATTGGGGATTGGGAGTTTTTGGATTCTGAATTGTAATTGGCATAATATTTCCTTTTATTTTCTTAGTTAATTTTCCATATCTTATTCTTAGATTAGGCTTCCATCTTTTGTTTTTAGGGAATTTTTTTGGTGAAAATTCAAGAGATTGAATTTAATCAAATTGGTTGTAAGGTGAGGATTGATTCTTATTTCTTTGATTTAATTATTCTTGGTTAATTAAATCAATAGTATTGTTTTGATGGATTCAGTTAATTATATTGACAATGAGATGATTTCTTTATTTTCCATGAGCTAATTTCATTTTAGTCTAGGGTTTGTATGATAAATTCATGATATGGAATTGAATTAAATCCCCATTAATTATTCTTTTTATTCTTAATTGAATTGGCTGGTTGTTTAAGAATAATTGCTTAGCTACCAATTGTTTTACTTAGGTTGGGAATGAAGGAACGAGAGTTGAAGTTCAATTCCAGATTTCATTCTTTTAAGATCTTAAAATAAATTAGAAATATAAGTTTTAAGATTAAGTCCTTGTTCTTAATGTATGAATTGATAGAATAATTTCTATGAATGCAATTGCTAATAGATTGATTTTTATCCTTTGATTTATTAGAAACTAGGGCTTTAGCATAATTAATTAGGATTATTCTTGAACATAGAGGATTGATAAACTGAATACAAACCCTGGACTATCTTTATTCATTACATTTTCACCTATTTGCATCTGCATTTTCTTTTAATTTATTGTTTTGCTATTAGTTCTTTTAAAATTCAAAAATCAAACAAATCTTTTTATATTTAATTTGCTTTTACAAAGAAACAAGTGATTTCCATTTGCAATTCCTTGAGAGAATACGACCTTGGGTGCTTCCTATATACTACAATTGCCCTATATACTTGCGGGTCGCTTTTGGACAGTATATTTTGAGGCGAACATCTATAATTTTTATAATAAGTATTTTAATGATTATTGACATGTATACGTGAATGATAAATGATTAAATTATGTGTTGATTGAAGGAATAACTCTAGACAAGTCTAGAGACAATATGGTATACCTAGGGTTTCCTAACCCTATTTCTATGATGTGATTAATATGTTTATGTGATTAAGTGATATGGGAAATAAGTTTTATGATGAGTAAATAATTAGTTAATCATCTTAAATGGATGATGAGATTGATTATATGAATTGGTCATAAGAGATAAGCATGATACTTGAAAGGTTACTTGTTAAGTTGATATATATGTAAAGTGTTAAATGTAGTAAGTTGAATGATAAATAGAATTGATATTAAGATCACAATAAATTGTGTTTGACTTTACAAATGTCATAGTATGAGTTATAATGTATTTTCATATGAGCCTAAGAAGGCAAAATGTACAAGACTTTGAAGGTCAACATGTTATGTGCAAGTGATGAGTGCACTTCTAAGTGCCACTCCAAGTGTATATGAATGTTATATGTACATGGGGTAGTTATGGGATAGGATAACATGATGATTAAGCAAATGCTTAGTGTTGAATTAAATATTATGTTACAGCTAGAGGAGTAGTATAAGTTCAAAAGGGCTATAAGTACTAGGAGCAAAGGAACCATAAGTTGAGTAAACATTATGATATTGTTACAAGTACAAGCTATCATGATATGTGAACCTTTAACATTCTTTTCTATTTTCAAATGCAACCATAAGATTTCTTTGTTAAGCTTGGGTTGTCAAAGGACAATTGGTACAAAAACCATTTTTGATTATCCAATGATAATAAATAACCTTTGTAATTATTGCCTTAACTTATATTCTTTATGGAACTACACTGTTACTTATCTTTTGTTTAAAAAAATAAACTATTATTGTTATTGTGTTACATGTGATTGCATTCTTCAATGCTATTATTATATGTGATTGCCAATAGTTCTAGCTATGGTATCTCTAAACCTTTTCATGCAGAACTCCACGTGCCGATGTGGGTAATCATTAGAACCTGTGTACACAGTCTTAACCTTATGGATAAGGGTAGTGTATCCACCTCAACTAGAAGAGGGGTTCTAGCTATGGAGCCTAATTTGTTTCATGCTTCTTCATGTGTTCGAGTGATTATAGCAATAGCCTTTTGTGAACCCTTAATTCTGCATCTCTTAGAATTACAGACCATTTAGTTAGGAAAGGAATCAGTCAAGACTCTTAAATCATCATCAAATTTGGGACTCTGTAATGAGCACAATGCAATTGGAATCATGGAAAATAGATGAGAAACGAGCAAGAACGAGTAAAAAAGGGCAAAACAGGCAAATCAAAGCCAATTGCCGCATAGCTTTGTGGCATTGCCGCAGAGGCTCATGCGGTGCCGCAAAGCCTTATGCGGCACTACCGTAAAAGCCTCTATAGTGCCGCAGAGGCTTATGTGGCAACCATAGCAAGCTGCTATTCCCACATTGGAAATTTGTGCCTTTATGCTTCAATCCTTCTCCTATATATAGATGGCCTCTCTACTCTTCAAGGCACACAGACTTAGGGGCTAAAAAAGCACTAACTTCAAGTAAAATTGCTTTAGCTTTGCTCCTTGCTTTGCAAATCAAGTTAGGGGGTTTCTCCTTGATTCCCACTCTACTAGTTTAAGGCTTTTTGCCTACCTGTTTAAGGCAAGTTCCTTGCCCATGGCTCATGTTGGGGGGTTTCTCTTTGATTCCTACCTGATTAGTTCAAAGCTTTCCGCCCATTTGCTTGAGGCAAGTTTATTACCTAAGGTTCATATCTATCGTGTGGAGAAGCTAAAACTACATTCTGATGGTCCAAGGCTCATGTCTCTTGTGTGGAGAAGGTGGAACTATGATATGGTCTTCTGCTCCATCCGCCCTACATCCCAAGCCGTGAAAGTGCAAGGTAATATTCTTTTCTTTTCTATTTAGTTATTATCCCTTTTTAGTTAGTCAATTAAATTAATTCATTTAGGTTGCTAGCTAATCAACTCGATAATCAATTAAATTAATTGATCAACTCAACCCTCTTTTAATCAATGAATCAAAACATGATAAAGTGACTAGGCTAAAATAACCCCTTCCCAAGCAGGGAGAACTATGTGGATTCTAATTCCCATTCAAAGGGATACATAGGCATGCTTGGTTAGGCATTGAATCCAATTAAAATTAATTAATTCTCCTCCCTATCACCATTTTCATTTACTCTTATTGTATTTCTTTGTTTTGTTATTAGGATTAATTTGGGGAATGTGTAACTTCCCTGTAACCCATAAGGGTTAGAGGAGGTATCCCTTAAGTTTGAGATTTTTATTTGTAATGTTAACTTTCTTTTATTTTGAATTTACTTGCATTTATTTTATTGTTGAATATATGGGTTGAATGATCATGCATATTATAAATTGTTCATGCATGTTAATTTGTTCATGAAATATATTTTAAGTTATTGTTATATTACTTGGCCAAATATGTTTTGTTAAACTGAAAACCTAGTCTCTGAATCCTCTTTAGTTTTGAGGCTAATGATCTTGTTCCTTTGAGTAATGATGGGAGCCAAATGGGTTTTTTTTCCCTTATATTTTCCCAAATAAAAATAAATTAAGGTGGCAACTCTAAAACAATTATGAAAATAAGCTCGAGGGCTTCCTCGTGAGTTCTTTCCCAAATGAGCATTTCGATTCCCTTTAGCGGATCAGACTGGTGCTCTGGCAAGACCTCACAGTTGGCGACTCCACTACAGATAAACTTTTTAAAAGGAAAAATAAGTGGACTACTAATTGGTTTAAAAGTGTTTGGCCTTTTAATATGATTGCAACTTTGCATGCATCACTCACATAGGCTCTTTACCATTCAACCTAGTTCTAGGAAAACAACAGATAGTGAGTAGCATCGAGTGGGTAACCATCCTTGGGTCTATTTGCCGATAGTGAAATCATCCATCCCATGATGAATCCTTTGATCCTTTCACAGGTGTAATGAGTATGCACATACTATTGGACCCACACGAGGCTCTTTGACTCACATGTATTAGGTATATCATTGCTCTAGTGTGACAGGTATCCCAAACCAAGCCATCTTGACCCTTTCATGTAATGAACTTAAAACTTTGACCTTAGGTCGTATGTAGTATAAAAGAAGCCTTATTGTATTCCTAAAATGACTTTTCATTCATGCATACATTCCTCATTTAAGAACTTTGAAACAAGTGGAGATCTCATCAAGCCTATGATTCATTAAAATACAAGTCCCTAAAAACACCAATGCTAGCCCAAAGGTCTGTCATCCTACTGCATTACCTTGGTCTTATACTCATTTTATCTACCTTTTTCCCTTATCACAAGGTATCTAAGATAGCCGAGGGAACAAATGGATTGAAAGAAAGTGATCTAAATGCAACTAATCCGAAAGAGTAAACCCAACTGAATTTGTTCATAATGAGTCTTCACTTGAAGCAAGAAAGGAATTTTCAAGCTATTTTAGAGGCTCAGTAGGCCCAGTTCAAAGAGTAGAGATAGTCCATTTTGGAGGAGGTTCAAGTCATAATGAGTCGAGCTGACCTTAACTTAAATCCAGCATCAATCCAAGCCATTCCTAGCATGACCCAAGTTGCTGCAAATGTGTCTTCCTCCCCCAATGCCCCTATTAACATGACTGATAAAGGAAAAGCCACGGTTAATGCCCCTCCCATCCTAAATATCATTTCACTTCCTCCAGATGTCACTCCACCACCTATCACTTCCCAGTTCATACATATCCCAAATGTCACCCATTCTATCACTTCTTCCCCTTTGAATCCTTTTCAAGGAAAGGAATTTTTTTCCAATATGGACACTAAAGGCTTAATGGAGAAATTTGAAGCTATGGAAAAAACCTTCAAAAACATTAAGAAACAAGATGGTGTGATCAATGCCAATTCCTTAGCTCTTTTTCCTAATGCCAGAATTCCACTAAAGTTTAAAATGTTGATGCTGGATAGATTCGATGGGACAACCTGCCCTAAAACTCACTTGAAAATGTATATGGGGGCAATGGCTCCTTTAGGGGTTGAAAATGAGCTCTTTGCTCAGCTGTTTTAATAATCCTTAATTAGAACTCCTGTGAAATGGTTTTTGGACCTAGACATAAGTCAAAATAGGACTTGGGATGATATATGCAATACATTCGTCAAACAGTATGAGTATAACATTAAAGTGGATGTCACAAGAAGGAATTTGGAAACTACTAAAGAGAACTTGAAGGAATCTTTCTCCTCGTTCCTTACGAGGTGGAGAGAAAAAGCAACCCAAATGGTGAATCGACTAACTAAGCAAGAGCATGTCGACATAACTGTGAAGAACCTTTTGTTGGTATACCAAAATCATCTCCTCACTCAATACCTCTCGAGCTTTAAATCCCTTATTGCCACTGCCTCCAAAATAGAAGATTTGATCCAAAGTGGCTACATTAAAGATGAGACCACCCATAATAGATATAAGAAGAGTACCCCCTACCAAGCCAATGTCACTGCCTCAACTAATAAGAAGGAAGGGGAAGTATTAGCCATTTCTTGTCATTAGCCATTAAGATTGGAGATCATGTCCTTTACTGAGTTAGGGTTTCCTCTGGTTGTGGTATACAAGAAAGCCTTAGAAGCCTAGTTGATCAAGCCTTAGAAGCCAAGTTGATCAAGCTTTAGAAGCCAAGTTGATCAAGCCCTTAGAACTAAGAGCTCCTCTTGATCCACTTCCTACAAATTACAATCCTAATGAGTACTGTGAGTATCATCAAGGGGCTGGCCACAAGATAGAAATGTGTCAGACTTTGAAGCATAAGGTTCAGGATCTTATAGATAGTGGGGACATCATACCTCCTAAGCCTAGACCTAACATTTCCACCAATCCTCTCCCTAACCACCAAATTAACCTCATCACCACCACTAATCTCGATGTTGATCCTATCTCTTTGATTCAATCAACTTTTAAATATTGTTGTGTTCTAGATTTAAGCAACCTTGTGGAGGAGATTGATGCCATAACTAGAAGTGGAAGAATCTATAAGGCCTCACCCGAGCACCGGCCCAGTCTGCAATAGGGAACTAGGATGCTCATTCAGGTTTAGACTCATAATGGAACCCTCGGGTTTGGATCGGTTGATTTTGAAAAAGATTTTGGGAGTCGCCACCCTAATTTATTTTAAATGGGAAAAATTAAGGAAAAACCCAGTTGACTCCAATTTATTAATTTTGCAATTAATTTACCCAAGGATAAAAATCACTAATGTTGAACCAAGTTGAGTTCGGGGACTAGGTTTTTAGTTTTAAATAATCTAAATTTGGCTCTTAAGTTTAATTTGACTTGAAAATTGATTTCATGAATGACATTATGATGTGATGTAAAATGGTATGGATTTAGTGTTATTTCAAGTGCATTTTAGTTGCTTTTTAGGTATATGTTTAGTATATTATAATGCATTTTGTGTTTTATTCCCTTAATATTTATTCTACTAATATTTTCTCAAGATTTCTCCTTAACCTGATGGTTTTGAGAGTATTTTATAAGTTTTAGTAGGTTATGGGAGGTATTAGAGGTTCCTAGAAGAGCCAAGTATAAAAAAAGAAAGCAAAATTTAGAAAGCACTGGTGCTGAGTCGGCACCCTTCAACTGAGTTAGTGCTGAGTTGGCACCAAGGCTTGCTGTGCCTAGTTGACAAATGAGAGATGAGTTGGTGCTGAGTCGGCACACACCAAAAGATAGGATCCTTCATAAATAGTCTGCAATGTTTTCATCATAACTTCCTCTACACAATTTGGATTGAAATGATTCAAAAGGCTATGGAAAGCTGATAAAAAGGCCTACAACTTTTGTGAAGACCTCAAAGTCTAATTTTGTCATCTGAATTGTCCAAAATGTCCTTGAAGTTTCTAAAGCAATTATTAGGTGACCTTTCATAAAGTATTGCATTCCTTTATGAAATGTTATGACTTTTAACTTTTCAAGGTCTTTCAATAGTTGAAGTTTCTTCTGTAAAAGACATCTAGAAAATCAGAATACAAGTAGAGAGTATTGTATTAAGAAGAAAAAGAGAGATCTTACAAGTTCTAGTACTTTCAAGTACAACATTTTGGGAAACTATTCTTGTATCAAGGCTTCTAATCTTGAAAAGGGCTAGTAAAAGATTTCTATAACTTTTTCTTTACTTAATCTATTTTATTTCTTGATGATTGAATGTTTAACTTTCTTTTTATAAAATATCTAATAATGCATCAAGGCTAAAATACTTGTGGTTAGAATTGCAATGCAAATTTAGTCTATGAACTTCATTTTGATATTTTGTTAATGAATGATTGATTTGGCTTCAATTAAGTTCTTAATAGTTGTTATATATGCTTGATCACCATATGTAATATGATAGTTAAGAATTTGCAATGAGAATTGGAATTCTTAATGGAAAAGTAATTGATGTCACTTAAGTTAAAAGATTAATTAGAATCTACTTCTAAAGGGATAAAAAGAATTAACATTGAACTTCATGGTTTTTGTTTACATTTACATTGACATGAGAGTGTGTGTAAGTGTATTCAAAAATACCTTTAATTGACTTAGAGATAAGCTTTTAAAGATTTTAGGTTAATTTTCCAATCAACTCATTCATAATCTTATTGTATATACATGTTAGAAGTTCATTGATTTAAATTTAATTTGTAATTCTAACATGTTCTCTTTCTAGGAATTATTTAATAACTTTGAATTATTTAGAATTTAGAGATTTGTAGTTAAATTAGTAGTTAATTAGTTACTCAAACTCTAATTATCCTTTGCCTATTCATCTTATTATTTGTTCGGTTAATAATAAATTCATCATTTTTCCCAGTGTTTGACCCCTTGCTCATTCTATATTTAGTCATAAGGGCTAGGGTATAATGATTTGCCCACATCACATTAATAATTACAAATAAAATGCATGAATATGACATAAGTGCAAGGTGAAAATTAAAATAAAATATCCATAAATTAAAAAGGGAAAAGGAGATTGATAGAGATTTGGATTTAGATTCCAAACGTGCCTACATACCCTATTGAATGGGGATCAAAACCCACGTAGTTCGTTCCACAATTAAGTGGAGGGGTTTAGGGGTTGATCAGATTGATTGATTTGATTTGGATTTGAGAGAAAAAGGATAATACCTTGACTTTTGGTGGATGGAGGGTTTTACCAAACCGAAGTTCCATTTTATCGAGATCGAGTAATTGGATTGATTAGGGGATTAATTAATTAATTAAAAAGATTAATTAACTAATTAATATGATGAAAGGATAGAAGATTAATTAATTAAAAGGATTAATTAATTAATTTGGATGAAATGTGGATTAAGAAAAAGGATTTATTTGATTTTGGAAAAAAGTGATTAATTAATTAATTAAAAAGATTAATTGATTAATTAATTTTAATTTTAAAAGAAGAGTTTTAGTTAATTAAAAAGATTAATTAACTTGGTTAGGGTGAGATAATTAATTTATTAAAAGATTAATTAATTAATTAGAGAGTGGTTGGAGGGAGAAGAAGAGAGGAATTAGTAGATAACCATCGATATTAATTCAAGAGATGTCTTGAAATGGAGGAAATAGGGAGGTATTTATAGGAAAAGTGAGTGAAGGTAGCTTGGGAAGTGGAAAAGTGAAAAGATCAAAATGGTAGAGCTAGAAAAAAGCTAACAAATCAGATTGGGGGGTATTTTGGGGACTATAAGCAAGCAGTCTGGGCATCGCAATTGGAGGCCTGGGCGGCGCCGCCGGCTGCTGACATGGCGCTCTTTTTTTTTTTTAGATATTAGTTGTTGGTATGAAGTTTGGAAATTTTGGGTGTCTAGTAGCAATGTAATTGAAGGCTAAAAAGTTTTCTTTTGGGGGCGCTTCCCCCAAACCTCCACGCTCGAATCGATTAGCGGGACCATCATAATAGCTCCGCGCAACACATTAAATTTAGCAAGTGCTAAGGCTACTGTTAGATGCTGAGGGTGTAAAATTGAGGGTTCACAGAATCTACCAAACACCTGCCCCATAAGATGGTCAGTCACTTATTCAAGCTAACCCACCCCCTGCTGAAAAGATAAAAGGAAACACTGAACTTGATGAAGATCTATCCTTAAGCAGCTTAAAAAGACCCAAGCAAACATATCTATCCGAGCTTTATTCAATCATCTTACCCTTATCACCAAGCTCTTTGCAGGGCATTGAACCAATGCCAAGCTTTTATAGATATCACTCCTGAGACCTTAGTGGGTTCTCTCACCAATACTACAAAAGCTACCTCCATCTCTTTCAATGACCATAACCTACCTAAGGGGGAGCTGAACCACAACCATGCCCTATACATAATAGTTCTTACTCAAGGGAAGATAGTTCCTATGGTATTGGTAGATAATGGATCAACTTTGTATGTCTATCCATTAAAAGTAGCAAGTTGCTTGGAGTTAGAGGTTTTAAACTTCACACCTTCTAACCAGATTGTAAAGGCGTATGATAACACAAAGAGGGAGGTCCTGGGTGTGGCTACCTTGGATGTCATCATTGGACCTGTCACTTATCCTATCCCATTTCATGTTATTGATGTACCAATATGCTTTAATCTCCTCCTTGGCCGATCTTGGATACATCAAGCTAAAGTTATCCCCTTTTCCCTCTATCAAAAGCTAAAATTTCCTTATAGATCTTCTATTGTCACTGTTAAGAGGGATATGTATAGAAAAAGTGAGATCCCAAGTTCTGGAGATACAACCTGAGTTGCCAACTATGCCATTATCAGGTTTTGCCTTTGAAACAGTGCAATTCATAGAGAAAAAATAAGGTAAAGAGCTCGAGCTTGTGCCCTTTGATTTTGATCCTCATGAAAATATTGTTATGGCTAATATATTGAGAAAAAATGAATTATTTTTGCTAGATTAGGGCAAGGCAAAAGTCAACAAGGAGTAAGCCAATTCAAAGAGTACCCTGTGGCTAACCCACCATTCGGTCTTAGTTACAAACTTACAAAAGAGGATCTAGCTGAGGTAGAGAAAAGGGCTAAAGAGAGAATTGCAGCCCTCAAAAAAGGTGAGCCATATAATTAGCCCATGCGCCCTTATTTCAAAACACTTAATGGATACTTTGTGAAGGAATGTAAGAATTTTCCATACTGTGGTTTTCTAAAACCTTGGGTCTATCCTATTACTAAGAAGCTAATCCCCAGTTTTGAACTCTTCTTTGATGTCAAGCTTTCCTTAAAGGACTATGAACTAGTTTTCATGTTGGAACAAGATTGGGAAGTTAATATGGAGGCTACTTTCTTTGGGCAAATTTGCATGATAGGAGATTGAGAGATGACTGACTTAACCAAATTCATCCAAATAACTAAAAACCAACCTGACATCAGGTACTATGAGAAGAAAGGAGAGGGTGGCAAGTCCAAGTTTGAGTCTGAGCCAGAGTTTGAGCTAGAGTCTGAGTCTGAGTCTATTAATTCCAATTCCTCGTTTGAGTCTGTAGTCAACTATTTTGGTCTTTCTTTTAATTTCAATGTAATGATGGATAATGGCTTTTTTATTCATAATAAAAAGCTCAAGTTTTCTTCTTATGATCTTGTGTTTCCCATTTCCTTTCCTGTTCCTCATCTTAAATCCAATTTGAATGAAACATTGAATGAAATAAAAATGGCAAAGAATCAATAAGCTTTGGCACAAATGAAAAACCAAAAACTACATTCATTGCATCATCATGTCATTGCAGCGATGGCTTGAGTAAAATGATCTAAGAATTCTTGGATTGCTTTGCTTAGGAATGTAAGGATATGACTAGTTTGGATCTGACTATAGTAGTTCATAAAATTCCTACTTATGAGCATATGAAGCCCATCAAACAGAAATTATGATGACTGAAGCCAAAGTTATCCTTAAAGATCAAAAAAGAAGTCACCAAGCAATTAAACAATTGGTTCATTGAGCCAATCACTTATCCTTCTTGGTTAGCAAACATAGTTCTAGTGCTGAAGAAAGATAGGAAAGTCAGGATGTGTGTGGATTATTAGGATTTAAACAAACCTTGCACCAAGGATGATTTTCCATTACCTTATATTGACTTATTAGTTAACCGTATGGCCGGATATGAAGTAGCCTCCTTGACTGATTTATATGCGAGGTACAACCAAATTCAGGTCCATCCTCCTAAAAAAAAAAAGACTACTTTTGCAACTGAGTAGGAGTACATATTGCTACGGGTTATGCCTTTTGGATTAAAGAATGTAGGGGTGACTTGCCAAAGAATGCCTACTATAATCTTTCATGACATGATACATAAAGATGTTGAGGTATATGTCAATGACATGGTAATCATGTCTGAAATAGCAGAGGATCACTTACATGCCTTAGGGTAATTCATTTCTAGACTTCGCCAATATAATCTCAAGTTAAATCCCACTAAATGCATATTTGGGGCATCATCCAGAGTGTCTTTGGGGTATATGGTTGGTAAGAGGAATTGAGGTAGATCCAGCAAAGTCAAAAGCTATTTTGGAGATGCCAGCACCTGAGATAGAAAAAGAAATTAGAGGCTTCCTTGGACAACTATAATACATTAGCCAATTCATAGCTTAGCTAGCCAATGCCTATGGTCCATTCTTCAAATTGCTAAAAAAGGGAACCTCTAAGCAATGCAATGATGATTGCCAAAAAGCTTTTGAGAAAATCAAAGAGTACTTGCTAAATCATCCTATATTGCAGCCATCAAGACTTAGAAAGCCTTTACTGCTGTACCTCTCTATCATAGAAGAAGCTATAGGGGCAATGCTCGCACAAAATGCTGCTAAATCATATAAAGAGAATGCCATTTATTACTTAAGTAAATGCATGCTCACTCATGAACTTAAGTAAAATCAAATTGAGAAGTTATGCCTTGCTTTGGTATGGGTATGTCATAAGCTTCAGCATGTCCCGGCTGACAAGAGTCTCTTAAAGTTTCTCATGGAAAGACCAGTCCTTGACAGTAGGATGGTAAGATGGATGGCAGTTCTCGTAGCTTTTGATTTGAAGTATGTCCAAAGGAAAGCTATAAAAGGGAGTGTGATAGCATATCAATTAGTCGTAGCCCTAGTAGACAGTAATTGGTCAAAGCCAGAATTTCCTGATAAAGAAGTCATGCAAATTGAGCCTGAAGTCTAGAAATTATTCTTTGATGGTGTGGCTAATAGCATGGGTTATGGTGCTAGAATTGTTATAGTCACCCTTAAGGGAGATAATTTGCCTATAACATTCAAGCTAGCTTTTGAGGTGACGAATAATGAGGTGGAATATGAAGCTTGCATAACTGACTTAGAGGTTGCTGTGAATTTAAGGACTGACTACCTCAAGGTTTATAGAGATTCAAATTTAATTGTGTCCCAAGCACTTGGAAAATGGAAGATAAGAGAAGAACGACCGGTTCCTTACCTTAAGCACTTAGATGATCTCGCAAAAAACTTTCATAAATTATCTTTCCATTATTTACCTCATGCCAATAATCAATTTGTAGATGTTTTAGCAACACTTGCATCAATGCTAGACATGAGAGATGGGGAAATAATCAGACCTATGGTGATTAAAGTGAAGCAAGAACCAGGGTACATACTTTGTGCATGAATATTCAACTGGCTGATCAAAAACCTTGGTTTTGGGACATCTTCAACTATCTCAAGAATGGAAAGTATCTGAAAAGGGCCTCTAAATCATAATGAAGAACTCTAGGATGATTAGCTTGCAATTTGCTGCTAAACGGAGATGTTTTATATAAAAGGGCCTGGGATAACATACACTTGAGATGCGTGACTGAAGAGGAAGCACAATAGATTATTGAATGGGTCCATAGAGGGGAAGAAGGGTCGCACATGAATGGGATCACATTAGCAAGAAAAATTGCAAATATGGGATATTTTTGGCTCACTATGAATGAAGATTGTGCGAAGTTTGTACAAAAATGTCATAAATGCTAGATTTATGCTAAGCTACAGAAGCAGCTTCCTATGCCCTTGCAGCCCATAACTACTCCTCGGCCTTTTATGACTTGGGGAGTTGATGTAATAGGAAGAATAAATCCTAAATCATCTGCTAGTCATAAATAGATCCTTGTAGCGGTTGATTACTTCACAAAGTGGGTAGAAACGACACCTTACCAGGTACTAGATTCAAAAAGAATGGCTCATTTCATCCAAATTAACATCCTTTGTAGGTTTGGAGTACCTTTTGAGATTATCACAGATAATGGGTCTCATTTTTAAAAGGAAGTAGTTCAGCTCTTGAAAAAGGGAAAGATCCAGCATCATAGATCATCTCCTTATCGACCACAAACTAATGGGGCAGTTGAAGCAGCAAATAAAACCATCAAATCCCTCATGCAAAAAATGACTAATAATCATAAGCATTGGCATCAACAAGAATGGATGCGTTGTATCGATTATAGGGTTATCAACAAAAGTTATCTTGGCATTTCAACAAGAAAGTGAGGGATAGGGGACTACAAGAAGGAAACTTGGTCTTAAAGGAAGTTCGAGCCCCAATGCATGACCCTAAAGGCAAATTCAGACCAAACTGGACTGGACCTTATGTGCTTAAATGCATCCTGTCGGGTGGAGGTCCCATTCTCATAAATTTGGATGGAATTGAATTCGCTAGCCCTTGCAACTTGGATCAATTAAAGCGATACTTTGTTTAATGATGCATTGTAAGTAGAACTATGTGGACCTGACTCTCTAAAATGATAAGAAAAAAAATGCAATAGAAATAAGTTATGTAAGAAGATATGTAGGTAGCCTTTATTGGATGCAGTCCAAATCATTAATAAAAAAATTTTTGTGCCAAATTTTATTGTTTCAATGTAAAAAAGAAAATAAAAAAAATGAAAAAATAAAAAATAATAATAATAAAATAAAATAAAATAAATGATGATGTTTTATTCAAAATTGGATTTAAGACAAATCTAAGAGTCTTGCTCACTAAAACAATAAAAAAATAAAAAAAATTATACTTAAAGTCCTAAATAATAGATCTCCTAATTGTCTATAGTCCCCCCTACTGAAGTGTCATCTTCTATCTCCTTAAGTAAAGTCACCCTCCTTATCTTCTCTAATGGCCAAGATGTAGCAATCAACCATAAAGTGTAAGCCTCTATCTTATCAAAGCAATGAGATGGAAGAACAACATTAAAACTATGGGCCTACCCATTAGTAACTGCTCTAGCCACAGTGGGAGTGATAAAAGCATATTCAAAGATAGATCTGTCTGGGGGCACCCCTTGTGCATGGCCCATCTAGTGTATCAGCCTTGTCTTTTAGTAAAATGTCACCATGTTCAAACCCAACAAATAAACCATTCTATAGCCATAACTCATAATCATAAACTTCTTGATCTTCTACTAAAGAAAAAACCTCAACAACTCCTAAGGGTTGAGTTCAAACAACCACTTAGTCCACTCCCTTTCAGAACTGAACTTCTTCACTATGGTGTGAGACCGATACTATGAGGCAGAGTAGCCCTTTTTAGTAGGAGGAGAAAACACTCACAAATGATCCCTTATCGATATCTGTGCAGAACCATAAATTCAATAAGAAAGGAAAGAGAAAGAGAAAGGAAAAGGAGGAAAAAAAGCATACCTGCAAAATGATTGGACTCATAGACCAAGGCCCATCACTTTTGTAAGCTTGATCCAAACTAAGGATTGTTTCTGCTAAGATAATCCTAGCAATAGAGTGACCTTTGGCCATCTGAAAAATTAGTTTGGTTATCCTAATGTCCCCCCAACCAATTGAACCTATAAAGAGATACCCGATTGTCAGACAAAATGCTAAAGCATTCATCTGATGATCATACCATTCTTTGTCTTCAAAGCCTCGACAATCATAGAACTCAATAATTACAGCGGTCAAGTCCACCCAATCATTCACGACCATAGGGCTAGCAATTGCAGAATCGAATCCCAAGAGCCTTAGAAATGAATTAAAGTACCTAACTTTTAATGTGAGAGTAGCCAAGTTAGCTTCAGGATTAGATCCTACTAACACCCTAAATTCTTCAAAAGTAGGGTACATTTCGTCCATACCAGCCCCAAATCTAAAAACATGCACCTCAGGATCCTAGAATTTCAGACAAGATCTCAAAAAGTCCCAATCCACTCGAACCCCTCTCAAGGTTGGCATCGCACTAATCCCAAAATTCCCTAAGTTAATGTGCTCCACTTGCTCAAGATTTTTGGTCCATAAATACATTAAGTGACTAAAATAGGGCTCTATGGGGGAAAAGGAAAAAAAGAAACTAGAGAGAAAGATGAGAGAAAATCAAGAAGAAGAAAGCAAGAAAAGTGTTGTAAAAGTTAAAATGTAGTTGTGAGGATTTCTAAGCCATGAGAGGGATATTTATAAGGGAAAATTAAAGATTTTCGCAAGGATTGCCACAAAAGACTATGCGATTCCTCAAGTACTTTGCAGTAGTATCGCAGAACATCATGTGGTACTACAAGCTTCTCTATGGCACCACATAGGATGGCCGGCTGCTGCACCCCTGCCACAAATTGTTGAGAGCTACTATGACCTTCCTTTTTGAAGATCATGTGGTTTTTGAGAAAATTTGATGAAAAAGAAGAAAGTGAGAGCAAAGAAAGGATGGTGGAGACCTGTTGTGCATTCATTCATAGAATAGGTGTATTTATAACATATATAAGTCAAATCCTTATATAATCGAGTCATAACATCCATGCATCATACAAACAAAATAGTACTTAAGTCAAGTATCGCGTCAACATGCATACATGCATACATAATCATACATAGAGTCAACATAACATCTGCATGACAGGAGGTAAGCTAACGTCAGCCTCACTTGGGTCTCCTCCTCCTATCCACATCATCTCCCTCATCACAACCTCATAAGGTAAGAGTTACAAACAATGCTATCCTCAAGTGATGAACCATCTCATAGTTATGGCGAGCCTAATCCTTAGGGATCTATATAAGGAAAAGATGAGTTAGCTTAAAAAGGGGGTAGAAGTACATACCTCACCTACATGATCCGAGAATGGTATAAAATCAATAAGGAGGTCATGAGGGATCTCATATCTAGCCAAGCCATGATCGGGAGAAACATAGTTCAAATCCTCTCTTGCCCATAAGTAGGCTAGAAAAGTCGCCTGCTCACTTAGGCTAGCCCTGTTAGAAGGGGCATCTGTGGTAGGCCTCGGACCACCACTCCTCTTAGTAGTAGAAGTATGAACTGATCCAGTGGTAAAAGATCTATAACTAGAATGGGCTCGTCCTAGAATGTCACATCCCAACCTTATGAGATAAGACGGTCCTAGAACATGGGAGACATAAGGTCACCCATGCCGTAGAACCCATTAACATATAACAATCATGCCTAGGATCTTACCGAACCTTCTTCATTAACTCATTTAAACCATTTAGATAAATACCATAAATTGTGGAAGACTTAAAATAAATCATTACATATAAAAATCCATAAGAAAAATAATATAAATCTTGATAAGTATCAATCAACATTCCCGGAGCATCTAAAGACAAACTTCGTAAACATAGTATTATTGATAACTCAGACAAGGAATTCCCCAAGCAAAGTAGAATGCTTGAGCCATCACCTTGCCTCCTCACATTTGCTCACCTGGAACCACACAAGGAAAAGGGGTGAGATAGATGATCTCAATGAGTAAACGAAAAGGGCATATACATTATCATATATTCCTTCGAAAGGAAACACATAGCTTACACACATAGTTCATGGTTTATAACTTATGAATCAGGTTGCAATTTAGTAAGGGTTCAATTGGGCAAGTTTGCAAAAATCACACTTATAACACGTAGAGAGTGAAGGCTATTGCTTTATCACTCGAACACATAGAGGAAAGGTGGTCGTTGCCAAATTCCAACTCCTATCATGTAGAAAGCATGAAGCTGATCAGGCCCTATGGCTAGAACCACCCCTTTTAGCTAAGGTGGATACACTACCCCTATCCATCGGGTTAAGACCGTGTGCACAGGTTCTGATGATTACCCGCATCAGCACGAGGATTCTGCACAAAGGGTAAAAGGTACCATAGCTAGAGCTAATGGTAATCACAATTAACAATATCACATATGGCATCAATAACATGTATTTCAATAACAATAGTGGTTTAGCTTTCAAGCAATGATACAATGATAGTGTAGTTCTAGAAATAATATGAGTTGGGGTGTTAATCACAAGAAGTTCTCAATGGATCAACAAAATAGTTTTGGACCAAATGTCCTTTGGCAACCCAAGCTTGACAAAGAAATCATATAATAAAATTAAAAATGGAAAGAACTTGGGTTTCAAGATCACAAAGGTTCACATATCAATATATCACATTCTTATAGCACAACATGATGTTGTTCACATTTGCAACAAGAACATTGTGTTTACTCACCTTGGGGTTCCTTTGCTCCTAGTACACGTAGTTCCCTTTGCACTTCTAAAGCTCCTCAAACTCTAACATAATATTTGATTTAATACTTAGTATTTATTTACTCATGATGCTCCTATCCCATAACTATCCATGTACATATAGCATACACATATACTTAGAGTCCACACATAGGTTGTGCTCATCACTTGCACATAGCTCGTTGACTTAATGGTCTTGCATACTTAGGCCTTATAGGCTCACATGAAAACACATTACAATCATATCAATACATTTTTAAGGTCATCACAATATCATTACCTCAATATCAATTCACTTATCAATTATCTTAGTTCACTTTACACTTTCATATATGTCAACTTAACAATTAATCCTTCAAACATCATGCTTAACTCTTATGATCCCTTTCACTTTATTAACTCATCACCATATGTTCATCATCAATTTAACATAACATCTAGTTTCATATTTCTCAACCACATTTGCATTCTAATTACAATATAAGGTTAAGGTACCTTAAGTATACCTTAAGTATACCAAAACACATTTAAGCTTATCTAGGATCATATCTTCAACTAACATACAATTTTATCATTTATTATACATACATACATATCAACAATCACCAAGACACATAACATAAAATTTATAAATATTTGGGCAAAATTGTTCATGTAGGCCGAATGCATCATTAAGGTAAAAACCAAATTTTTCTTCTTTTCGTGCTTTCCATCTATTTCAGAAATATGTAAAAATACGATTTGAACCAAGGTTTTTCATGTAAACATAACAAAAATCATTCTAGAATATAAATTCATAGGAATTGGCCACTATTGGTGTCATTAATATATAAAAAATTCAACCTTTTGCATTATAGTGCACAAAACCATAAGTTTTCTTGTTTTTGGTATTTTCTGGTCATTTCAGAAATATGCAAACAGGTTGTTTAAACCATTATTTTTCATTCACTCATTGAAAATATCAGTTTAGAACACATTCCTTCATAAATCGGCAGCCATAGATAGGGTTTATACAAAAAAAATTCCAAGTTCAAAGGCTTAGGTGAAAAATCATGAGTTTCTGCGCTTTCCACGCATTTCGTTCATTTTAGCGATAAACAGACACATGATTCAAATCATTATTTTTCATCTAAACAAAACAAATATCATATTAGAACACCAATTCATACAAATCAGTAGCCATATATTCATGAAAGAATAAAATTTTCCAATTTCCAAGTCCTAACACGAAAACCTTGAATTCCTTTGTTTTTTGAAACTTTTCAGTCATTACATAAATATTATTTAATCCAATATTTTTCATCAAAACAAATCAAAAATTAGTTTAAAATACAAACAAGTACAAATTGCCCCCCCTTATGATGTTTATGCAATAAAATTGTGATTTTAAGTTATAGAATTCACCTTTGGAGAAATCTTACGGAAAGAATCATGTTTTCAGTAGAAAATAAATTTTCTCTCCCAAAATTTCACTCAAACAGAATTGAATCTATAGAAGTTAGTAATCAAATAGTTTGCAATAATTTTCTCATAATTTATTTCATAGAAATCAGTTTAGAAATCGAAAGAGAATAAAAACTTACGTTACAGTCACAAAATCGTGAAATGGAAAGGTGTTTTCAATATTTCGGTAGAGAGAAATATTTTGAGAGGTTTTTCTACCAAAATACAGAAAGAATAAGAGAATGGCTGCTAGAAACCCTTGTTTGGCCGAAAATTAGAATATATATTAGGGTTGGAGTGGAATTTCCACTATTACCCTTAATGAAATAGGTTAGGAGAATTTTTGTGTAGTGGGCTTTTGGGTATTTGGGCTTTTCCCTTTAAAAATTTCAGCTGAATGGATTTAAAATAAAAATAATATTTTTCTTATTAATTCTGGAACATTTCCCTCAAAAATATTTATTTAAAAATATTTTAAAATACCCATAAAATTATTTTATGCTTAAAAGTTGTCTTATGCATGAAAATTCATTTTATTTAAAATAAATTATATTATGCAAATGAACTTCATGTAAA
>CANTUT010000246.1:160000-205000 GCA_947687605.1 Reutealis trisperma | reverse complement strand
ATGTGTGACTTCCCTAGAATCCATAAGGGCTAAAGGAGATATCCCCTAAGTTTGAGATTTTTATTTGTAATGTTAACTTTCTTTTATTTTTAATTTACTTGTATTTATTTTATTATTGAATATATGGGTTGAATGATCATGTATATTATAAATTATTCATGCATGTTAATTTGTTCATGAAATATATTTTAAGTTACTGTTATATTACTTGGCCAAACAGTTTTGTTAAACTGAAAACCTAGTCTCCGAATCCTCTTTGGTTTGAAGACTAGTGATCTTTTCCCTTTGAGTAATGATGGGAGTCAAATGGCTTTTTTTTCCTTATATTTTTCCAAATAAAAATAAATTAAGGTGGCGGCTCTAAAACAATTTTCAAAATAAGCTCGAGGGCTTCCTCGTGAGTTCTTTTCCAAATAACCATTTCAATTTCCTTTAGCGGATTGGACCAATGCTCGAGTAAGGGCTCACACCTTCACTTTATGTGTTCGAGTGATTATAGCAATAGCCTTTACTCTATATGTTCAAGTGATTATGGCAATAACCTTCACTTTATATGTTATGTGTTATAAGTGTGATGTCTGTGAACCTTACTGAATTGCAAACTATGAACCATGAGCCATGAGTTATGAATTACAAATCATAATCTATGTGTTATAAGCTATGGGCCCTTTCTAAGGGATATGTGTTATTGTATAAGCCCTATTATTTACTCATTAAGATCATCTATCTCACCCCTTTTTCCTTTTGTGGTTCCAGGTGAGCATTATAAAGAGGTAAGGTGATAGCTCAAGCAACCTATTCCACTTGGGAAATTTCCTTATCAAAATTTATTACCATGCTATAAGATGATGAGTCTCTAGATGCTCCATGAGTCCTTATTTCAGGAGTTTATATTATTTTTGGAACCTTACATTTTGGTGACTTTATTTGGAGTCTAAATATTATTTTCTTATGGATTGTATTTAAAGTATATTTTAACCATTCTTCCGTAACTTAAGGTTTTCTTATAAATGATTTAATTAAGTTAATGCATGAGATTTTGGTATGATCCTAGGCAGTGACTGTATGTTCATGAGTGGGTTCTACGGGTGTAAGTGACCTTATGTCTCGACATGCTCTAGGACCGTTCATGTCTCTAAAAATTAGGATGTGACAATATGGCTTGGGTGATGCCAATTTTGTGAGAAGTTTAATTGATTTTGGTTTTAGTAAGGGCTTCAGCATTGTGGTTTTGTTACAATGATCCATAGAAAGGAAATGATGTATTATCTAGGCTAGGAAGACTCTTATGGATGATGCTTTTGGGTTCAATTGGATTGATATAGATGTAAGGATGGACTTTTAGGAATAAGGGGGAGCCATTTTGTTTAGGTCTTTTGGAGACTTGAGTATTTTTATAAGAAAGATATGACTTATATATCATGCCCTATATAAGGTATGATGGACTAATTAAAGGTTACTTGAACAAATATGAATATCTTCAAAAAAGACATGCCCCTGACAATGGATAAGGGAAATTTTATTTGTGATGACTTGATATTTGATTTGAAGACTTTCTTCACCCTTTGAATGATTAATGGAAGAAAAGGAGTGGCATAAAGAAAGATAACTATGAGAAGGATATGATTGTTTGACTACTCCTATAACATATGAAGGAAAATAAATTATTTAGGCTAAGATTCAAATAGATGGGTTTCGACATGATTCAGAGTAGAATCCAATTTAAAAGATACATCTTCTATCTCTTTTTTTTTAGCTCTAAACTTCTGCCAGAGTCATCCTTTTGATTTTTCAATTCGATGAGCTTGCTCTAACTTTTGCCTAGGCTGCCCTTTTGGGTTTTCATCCTAGTAAGTCATTTTCTCTTCTTTTTTTTTTAGGAAAAGGAACCAAGCAGGGATGCCATTGATGCGATGCTTTTAGCCTAGAGAACATGAGGGCATGATGCCTTACATGACAAAATATTTTTACTATGATTTAGATCGCCCCCAGGTTGGGTTGCCTACATATCCTTTACATTACTTATATTCTTTTCTTTTTCTATGGAGAATCAGGTCTATGTAGTTCTTGTTATAGTATGGATAAAATTAGGCATGGAAATCTTATTAACCGTTTTACCTACTTTGCAGCTTTTCATTAGGCATTTCCCTATTTCAGTAAAGTGACCACTTTTTAAAATTCAAAACTTGACATGGCCCTTGTTTGATCCTCTTTGTGAAGTGATCTATAACCATTAAACTATACTCATGCCTGATAGAGGATTTTGGACTTTGATTGCTCTAAATAAGTAGTTGCTAAGGCTCAATTTGGTAACGCTTAAGGAAGGATCGTTTTGATGTGACTTGCGAACAATTATCTAATAACTTAGCAGCTGAGTTCTGAGAACTATTTAGTCTTTTATCTGCAATCAAAAATTGAACTTAGCATGATCTTATAAAGAGATACATGTCTTTTAGTGCCAAATGTATTCACCTTTTACCTTTTCCATTTTTCTTATTTCTTCTTTTTTGTTTTATGCATCATTTAAGTTGGATTTAAAAAGAACACACAAGAGATGAATAATTCAAACTTTTCATTAAAGATACACTAAAGAAGTCAATTATAAACTCAAAAGAACAAAACACGTGACAAACTTTGACCTTGATTTTGGACAATTAAGGTCTTAAAAGAAGAGAAAAAAAGAACAAAACTAGGAGAAAGATTCAACATAAATAAACTCAATAGACTCATACTTGAACATGGACTCAGAAGGACTAAAACATAAACTTAAAAGACTCGAATAGAGGCATAACAAGGCCAATATTCTTCTTAAAATATTGGTCATTGGGTAAAGCTTAAGATGGTTGGATGAGTTCAGTGGTTCAAGGCAATATTAGGCGATAACTTGGGGATAATGATGTCTCCATTATTAATAAGATCCTAAATTATGTGTCTCAAAGCCTTATACATCAGTTTTATGTCCTGCTTCTTGGTGGTAGTCATAGTACTTGTGAGTATTGTATTTCTTAGGCCAAGGATTAGGAGGCGCTCTCGGCTCTAAGAGCTTGACAAGGTGAGAAGGTGAGCTTCTAAAGCTTTTCTATAAATAGTCCTTAAGGATATGCCCAATTCAAAAAAAACTCTTCTTTCCAACATCATTAGATGTTGACTAGAGATAATAGCTTCTTCTTTAATCTCCTATTTAGTAGAGGTGAGGGGAGTATAGGTTTCACTTTTCTTGAACCTTTTTTCCATAGTGGGAATTTGTCCTAATGTGCTATACTTTAAGATTTTCTTAACAATGGGTGGGGTGGGGTATGATTTTCATTACTTTAAAAAGGATTTAAAGAAAAGAACAGGTTGGTACTGGGATTGACATCATGGTAGGGTCTAGGATGGTATTGGTGTTTAGGATTGGCGATGTGAGGTTATGGGTCAGGTCAATGGCAAGGGCTATGATGGTGTTAGTGTTTGAGATTGGTGATGTGAGGTTATAAGTTAGTTTAATAGTTAGGGCAACATTAGTAGACTTAGCTTGGTGCATTATTCCCCTTGCTTCATCAATGATGAATCGTTATTAGAGGTTCAAGGCATTAGTGAAACTAATAATAAGATAGATCAAACTATTACTAAAGCTAGCTTGTTGAAAGGTTAAAGCTTGGTTGAAATTGGCTTGCTGAGCATTAAGGGAATAGGTGAATATGGCCTGAAAATTTTCCTCTTACTTTTTAAGGATGTTGGTAAAAAATGCATTCATGGTGCCTTGTTTGAAAGAGTGGGCCATCAGTACACAAAACAAAAAAAGAAAGGGTAAATGTATGAGAAAGACATGAACAAGTGATGAAAGGATGTAAATTTTGAGGAAAAAAGGACTTCATAATTTGTTTAAAAAAGGACTTCCTAAGGTGTTTTAGGCCAAAAATTTTAGGCTTAATGTGTTTAGGTAAGATGTATTCATTGGACTAGAGGTATTAGGCTTAAGGATTAGGTATTAGGTTAAGATTTAAAAGATTTTAGGCTTAAGGATTAGGACTTGGGTTAGGGCCAAAAGGCTTTGGGCTTAAGGATTAAGACTTAGGTTGGGACCAAAGGATTTTTGGACTTAATGAAGGTTTCATATTTTGGAGTGTTTCGGTGAGGGTAATGGTATTTGTGTTTCTTAGGCCAATTTTTTTTTTTTTAGCCAAAGGGGTGGGCTTAAGATGTGGGCATAAGAGAGATAAGGTGCCAAAAGTCTTAGACTCAAAGTAATGGTAAGCCACATGTTTTGGGTTTAAGGTAGGTGAGTTGACAAAAAGTTTTAGTCTTAAGGTAATAGTGAACCAAAATATTTTAGGTTTGGATTAGGTGAGATGCCAAAGGTTTTTGGTCTTAAGGTGATGGTGGGCCAAATATCTTAGGCTCAAAAGTGGTGAGGTGCCAATGATTTTAGGCTTTAGGGAGATAATAGGCCAAAAGTCTTCGATCCAAAAGTGTTTGAGGTTTGAAGATTGATGCTCAACTTAGTTCAAGGCATAACCTGGTCTCGGGGTTCTTGGTCTTATAATATGTATACATGGTCATATCATGATGTGAGCAAAAAAAAAAAAAAAAAGGTTTTATAGGAATATGCACAATGTCTTTATTATTATAGTGCATGGAACCTAAGGTCAAAGGCTAAGGCAACTATATGCACAAGGGTGAAGGGTGGCTCGATTAAAAGTCCCCATCGCATTATAGCATCAAAATACCTAATGATATGTGAGTTAAGGAACCTCGTTGGGTCAAATAGTATTAAGTACTCATCAGATCACCAAAATGATTGGAAATTTGTTTGCGGGATGGAATGCTTTTGCAATCTCCCAATATATTTAAAGAGAATTATTGAGCTAATGCTACTCACTATTAAAAAATTTTCCTAAAACTATGATTAGGCAAGGATCATTTGTTATGCAACGGATATCACTTGAAAGACTTAAGAAAAGGTGAGCAATTTTTAAAGAGGTTATGGAATGAACTTCAGCACTCACGATTATAGCGAATACCATTTAGAAAATTAATTTTTTATTTTTGAAAAGGATTCAGGAGTCGCCATGTTAATTCTTTTTTAAAATGGGAAAAATAAGAAAAAATCCAATTCATGATCCCAATACATTAATTTTAATTTAATTTATACTAGGATAAAAGAAATATTAGCCTTTGAACCAAATTGAGCTTGAGGGCTAGGATTTTGGTTAAATAATCTAAATTTGGCTCTTAAGTTTAATTTGACTTGAAATATTGATTTCATAGATGACAATTACTAAATTATAATTATAAGTAAAGTGTATGAACATGGCATAATATGAATGCATGGCACAACTATGAGTGTATGAGAAAATTAAAAGAGCAATTAAGTAAATCATCCATAAATTAAGGATAGCATTCCCTGTAGTCCTTTTGGATTATAGGGGAACCATATAGTCGCTCCCTAATTCCATAAATAATTAACTTAATTACATAAATTAAATAATGAGATGTCTTCTTTAGCCCTTTTAGGTTCTAGGAAGACCATAAATTCTCTTACAAATATAATGGAAATAACAATTACATTGGAAACTTAAAGGGGATGGGGATTAATTTGAATTTGGATTGCAGTTTGGATTTAGATTCGAAATATGCCTACGTACCACATTAAATGGGGATCAAAACCCACATAATTCATTTCACTATAAAGTGGAGGGATTTACAAATCGATTGGATTAATTTTGATTGGGGATTGGATGAAATACCTTTGTTTTTGGCGAATGAGATGGACGAAGTGTTTTGCCGGACTGAAATTTCACTTCGGGACCAAATGATCATATTGATTGAGTGATTAATTAATTAACTAAAAGGATTAATTAACTAATTAATGTGATGAAATGGATAGACTAATTAATTAAAGTGATTAATTAATTAGAGTTATTAATTAAAAAAAGGTTTACTTAATTAAAAAGATTAATTAACTTAGGTTTGGATAGAGTAATTAATTAATTAAAAGGATTAATTACTTAATTAAAGAGATTGATTAGAGGGAGAACAAGAAGAAGAGCAAATAGATAGCCTATCAACAAGTGCTCTTAGGGTAAGGAGAAATGAAGAAACAAAGGGAGTATTTATAGGCAAATAGAGGTGAGGGTATTTTGGGAAGAGGAAAAGTGAAAGACCAAAAGGGTAGGCTAGAAAAGCTAAAAAAAGCACTGCATAAACCGCAGGGCCCATTGCAACAGTAATAAGCAACCATAGGGACCCTTACGACAACCACAATGTTGGCTGTGATAATTGCAGCCAGCTGCAATTGTTGCCGTAGCTATCCTCGAGCTGCTGTGCTTCATCTTTTATCCCACTTTCGCGCATATCTCATTCTATTTGGGTGATTCCAATTGTGTTATGCTCGTTATCTAATCCTAAATGATATGAGGATGGTTCAAAGGTTAAAGGGATAGGTTTTGATTCCTGGAGCTCCATTTTCTAGTTTCCCAATTTTGGTAATTTGGCTTTTGGAAGTCTGTTTATCAAGTCTAAATGCCTCTAAGGTTCAAATTCCAACTGAAAGGTGCAAAATACAGGAAATCCATTTTTTAATGGGTGTTTCGCTATTAACCCTTGGTCGCTAGCTGGCTTACAAGACTATCATACTAGGTTTGCATGATGCACTAAATCTAGCAGATGTCAAGCTGGAACTAGATAAAAAGAGTGTAAAATTAAAAGTTCACAAAAAATTAATAAAGAAACTAAGTTAAAGGAGAGTAGATCCCACAACTCTGAAAATAAAAAAATTTATGATTATGATATACCAATATATTATCCTATTGAATCAATTTTCTCACCATTGTCTTTTAGAAATATCTATTATTATTATTATTATTATTATTATTATTATTAGGGTAAAGTATTATTTAATCCCTGAAGTTTAGTGAAATTGATGACTTCATACCTACTATTTGAAAAATCACTCTTTAGTCCTTTATGTTTCACTTCGTCAAATAAAATGGTCGTTTCACTAATTTTACTATTAAAAATTTATAAAAGGACTAAAATGCCCCTTATTTATAGTTGAATTTTCTATTTCTTCCTACTTCTTTCATTTTCTCCTTACTAATCAATTAATTTTTGATGCCAATAAATTTTAGAAAACAATAACAAGAAAAAAAATGACCAACCATTAAGGAATTAAATATTTACATACAAAAGTGAATATTCACACACTAATTACAAATTTGTAATACAATAATCATAAAATATATCTCATATAATGTTAAAATTTCGAGAATTTTTATGTAGAAAAAAACAAAGAATTTCCATCATTCAATACCCATGCAATAAACAAGTAGTCAACATGCACAAAATAAACCCAAAGTTACCAAATCAATTATGTTTTAATTTCACAAAAATATTATCATGACCCAATTTCTAGGCAGTGACGGTCCTAGATCTTAAAGAAGATATAAGGTCACCTTAACCTATATAACCCCATCGAACTTATCATTATTTAGCGTGTTCCATATTATAGCTTATCTAGAGATCAAAACCCCTTTACTCTTTACCATTTTTCATTAGTACTTTATCTATTTAGTTATAGCCAATACACATTAATGCCATTTTCATAATCATTGTTTGGAGTATCATTCTCAAATATTAATAAACACTATCCATACATTACTTACTTACTACTATAAATATATATATAATAATTTCTACTATTCATTTACAATACTTTTCCATTTAATATATTTTAGAACTAAACCTTCAAACACTATGGAGATCTAGATTGATTATCCTCAGAGTAACATACATAAAAAACAAAACTCAAAACATGGCAATTTAGCAAAGCAATTCCCAAGCAGAGAAGTACAGCTTAGAATTTACTTTGCTAATGAGTCACCTTGACTTGAAAAATTTTAAACAACTATGGAATAAGATAACTCAGTAAGTATATAATAATATAACATAATATGAAGGCACTATAAGATATTATCACTTGGATAGGTCTAAGATGGAAATAGAGTGATGTTAATCAAAATTTGACATTTTAATTTCAGAATACATTTTAGCAAAAGTAATAGTGTCTTAGAAGCAAAAAGCTTGCTACTCATGAAAATAAAAGAGTGGCAGTCTTAGCCTTCCTTACTCACATGCATCACACTATGCAAAACTGATAAAGTCTTATAGTTAGATGTCCCCCTAATGGGGATTGGGTACTCTCGCCCTACCTGCAGGCTTATACAAAGTGCACAAGGTTTGATGTCTTTCCTCACATCATATAGGACTTTTGCCACAATAGTTATCAAGAAAGAGGAATATATAAGGTCTACTGTAATACCTAAGGGTTCCATAGCTCATTAGAGTTATAATAATACCATAAAGTATAAATTACTATAAACATAGTACCAATGTTATAGTGATGGGATGAAGAAACCCTTTTTGATGTTAATTACATGATTGTGTATCTTTATAGAGTGTGAATGTCCATGTGCATTTTATTGAGTTAATTTAAGGTAATATGTCTTAGTTTGATTTTATTATGATATGGGAAGGTAGGATTTAACATGCCAAGTGAAAGGGAAAGGAAAAAGCTGCAGAAAATTTTTAAGTTCGGAAAACATGTTCGAGCGGGCTTGTTAATGGGCCTTGGACTCAAAGCCCAAGCCCATGGTTTGGCCGGCCCACCAAGGTCCAAATTTTGGTGGGACTTAACTTAACTAAGGTTAGAATAAGTTAACTAAAGGTTAGGGTGAGGTTAGGTTAGGTTAGTCACCATTTGGATGTTAGCCATCTTTATTGACTTTTGTCAACTTTGACACCTAAGCTAATCCCTTTCCCATAATGGGGACAACTCTAATTTTTTTTTTACAAAAAAAATGTTGCAGAGACGGGATTTGAACCCGTGACTTCACCTTATCCACATGCATCTTGGTGATCATGAAAATCATCATTATGGTGCCAAGTCACCATCCACCTAAGGGCAATCTTAACCATCCACCTTGATCAGTCTCAACCATCCATCTTAGGCAAAAATATGACCATTGATCTTGTGAGATTAAATCACCACCATTAACTTCATTTACATATAAAGTGAAAATATGTAAATTTCTCTCATTTGTAACCTCACGTCAAAATCACACCCTCATCAAAAGTTAAATTCTCTCAACTTGTTCTTCATCATAGGATCAAATTTAAAGCATTTCAAGGTAAGAATTCACATTTAAGTGTTCTTTGATTGTTTCTAACCTAAGAATAATAAGTTGTTAGCAAGTATGTACTTTTCTTTTGATTTCTATGGTTGATTTTGATGGTGAGATTCAGGGAGAATTTAGGTTCCATATTAGATAAGGGAATATGATTATGGGTGAAATTTGGTGTTTAATAAGTAAGAGGTAACAAGGAAAGCATGAGAAGGTTAAGGGAAGTTGAGCAGACAAGAGTGGCCCCACCACTGGGATTCCAATCGTATGATAAGGGAAATTTGGAATCTCGTCTAGAAGCCTCCTACGAGTGGAGGCACGACTGAGGTTTTACCCATTGGAAGTCATGTTTTTAGCCAAACTAGAATAGTTGGTCCTAGTGTTTAAGACTTAATATAATATTATTTTATTAATATTTTTATGGATTTCCTTATTCAAAATCCTATTATATAAGATATTGATGAATGATATGTTTATATGAAATGGTTAGAGTTTAGTTAGAAGGTTAAAGGAATAGAAATTGATGTACCTTGTTTGGATATATTTGTAGAATTGAAAGGCAAGGATATTACTCAGGATAACGAGGAGACTCGTTATAGTCTGCATTAAGTTAACTAGTAAGAGCTAAGGAGTAAGAGGTGAGTACTTAATAATATTTTCAACTTGAGCTTTAAATATAAACATAAATGTTGATTCATTTCAAATTTGGAATACATTGAAATCCTTTGACAAGTATCATTTACCTTCTTGATTTTGCTTTAATCTTATAATGTGAGCAATGATGAGAACCTAATTATTATTGATACATTATCCATCGAATTATTTCATGGATAGAAAGGAAAAATGTTATAATGATACTGTGATAAATAGAATACCCCTCTGATGTGGGGCAATACATCAGACATTGTGCATAATGGTATGGACCCACGGATAGGGTAAAGAATATCTGAACCCTAGCTGGGAAGGGTTTAATATCCCCAGTACATATGGCTTGATCAGTTGTACGTGTGACAAGGTTTATGGGAGTGAGCAAGGCGTAAGCTGCCACTCTATTGACTATGGGGGAAACACACCGTTTCCAAGAAAGGAATTATTCTGCTAAAGATATAATATTTGATTCATACATATGGGAAATTGTTTTCAAAAAGACAATTTTGATCTACTTTACTTCATTGTTATATAGAACTACCTTTGAGCATACACTAATGTTTAACCTTTGATATTATTCTGTACTCACTGAGCTTTGTCTCACCCCATAATGGTTGTTTATTTTCAGGACTAGCTGATAGAGCAACAAGGTCAATTCTAAGTTCTACATCTTCGCTTGGAAAATTGCACTGCTTTTTGGGTGTCATATGTATATACTATGTCATATTTTGAAAGTTTAACTCTAGAGCTCCATGGATTATAAAGGTCTATAATAATGATATAGGTCAAAGTATTCATAATGTGTGTATAGGTTGGCATAATCTTATTTTAGTCTAAGCATATGGGCCGCATGTGAATGAATTATAACTAAATAATGATAAGTGTTATTTCATAGATGAATGATATGGTAATTAATGATAAGGAACAATTGTTTTGGTTTCAATCTTGGGATAAGGGTAACATAGTTTTCTTTGAAACTTAATAACTTAAGAGGGTTTTATGGGTTTAGGTGACCTTAAGTCTAACTTTTACGGGTTTAGGTGACCTTAAGTCTCCCTATGCCCTAGGACAGTTATGGCTCAAAGATGGGTCATGACATCCACACTAGGAAATCAATGGAAAATAGAATGGTATATCAATGCTTCTCATCATGGTCATATATATAGGACCAATGTAAGAGGCTCACAATGATAATGTCATACAAGAAAGGTATGAGATTTCAATGGTTCAAAAATCAACGAGCAACACATATTCAACATCACTTCAAGGAATCTATATCAATGGATGGTAATTCAAATAATAGTTACATATAAGAATGGTTTAATCATGTCGTATTATTAAGTACTAACCTTTAATAAGCACTTAATTGACCTCACTTTACCCCTTATTTTTAATATATTTCATCCTTAAATTGAATTTGATTTGTTTGTTTAGTGCTTTTCCATAGTTCTTTTTGTTAACTTAGTGCCAAATGATGCTATGAACCAAATGTGACTCAGGATGGTGAAAGATCCAAGCAAAATGCTGACTTTTAGAAGAACATGGGCTGCCACAAGCTGAGCCATGGTTGGGATTCCAGCTATGTGATAAGAGCATAATGGAAATTCATCCAGTAGACTCCCACGGGTGGAGGCACGGCTGAGATTTCACCCATGGGAAGTTACATTCTTTGGCCCTATCATTGGCACGGCTGGAACCCTAGCCGTGGGTCCAGCCATGTGAAGTTAAATTTCAGCAGTATAAAATAGATCATACAACATTTTAGAAGGGAGAGCCACCACAGAGCAAAAATAGAGATTTAAGAGGGTTGGCTAAGCCCTAGAGTCAAGAGCAAGGCTTGAAAGCTAGAGATATTGAGGACTTAATTGAATCAAAGTCCAAGATCCAAGTGGATGTGGAAGATTGAAGAGAAAATATCGAAGAACATCTTTAAGATCTGTTTGAGATTTCTTCTTTTTTTATTTTTTGCATCTTTGTTCTTCCATTTTAATATGAACTAATTCTATTTGTGATGAACCCTAGTTTTGATTGTATAGATTGAAGGATTTAAACTATAATCAATTCATCTTTGGTTGTTTTATTTTCATGATAAATCTTATTATTTCAATTAGCAATTGTGTTTTGTCATAATTTTATCTTATTTTTGGTTCTTTTAATTATTAATTTATACTTTATTTTATGATGCTTTTAATGTGTTTATTAAGTTATTTTTAGTTGCATTAATAATTGAAAAAAATGGAAGTGACTTGGGCTAAATCAGATAATTCGGCAGAACGTTGCATGACATGATAAGAGGAATATCATTGCAGCAAAAATGAAGCCCCACTGCCACGCAGCGGCTTGTCTCCTGTAGCCAACAAGCCTAGCAGCGTCCGACAAAGTCCCCCAGTGCCCTGTAGCAGCTTCCTTCTTGTTGCCTGCTTGTCCTAGTGCCTAACTGGCTTCCCTAGTGCCCCACTACATGACCTTTGAACAGATAATGAAGATTTTCAAGGATTTTCATTCCTAAATTATTTTAGGAAAGTAGCAACTAAATAAGAAGCTTTGTTATTATAAATAAGGATGTCTGGAGGAAAAGAAGGAGGCTTGATCTTGATTTTGGATTTTGGGGAATTTTGGCCGATAATATCTTCTCTTCCAATTTTTCTCTTTTCTCAATTTTATTTTAGTTTTTATATTTCAACACTTAGAGGAAAATTTTGTTCTTAGGAATTCCTTTATAAAGATTCAAGAGATTGAATAAGATAAAATAGATTGATTAGCGTGGTTTAATTCTTATTTATAATTCTTTTGGATTATTAAATTGATAGAATTGATTTGATGAATTCTTTTGATTATAATAAGATTATGATGATTTCTTTATTTCCCATGAGCTAATTTCATCCTTATCTAGGGTTTGTATGATGTGTTCATGATATGGAATTAAATATAATCACTTTTGATTATTTTTATTATTCTTAATTAAATTAATTAATTGTTTGACTTAGGTTTTGAATGAAGGAACAAGAGTTGAAGTTCAATTCTAGAATTCATTGCTTTAGGATCTTAAAATGAATTAGAAATATAAGTTTTAAGATTATGCTTTAGTTTTTGATATATGATTTGATAGAATGATTTCTATGAATGCAATTACTAATAGATTGATTTTTATTCTTTGAATTGTTAGAAATTAAAGCTTTAGAATAATCAATTGGTTATATTCATGAACATATAGGATTGATAAACTAAATACAAACCCTAGGCATCATTCATTCATTATTTTAAAACTTATTGCATATTAATCTACATTTTCTTTTAATTTCCTATTTTGCAATTATTTCTTTTCAAAACATTCAAACTATTTTCATTTAATTTGCTTTAAACTGAGACAAATATTTCCATTTGCAATTCCTTGAGAGATACGACCTTGGGTGCTTTCAATATACTACAATTGCCCCATATACTTGCAGGTCACAGGTTATTTTAAGGCGAACAAATTGCTAGCTTGTTGATTGGATATTGTTTCTATATTGGACGAGTAGAGATACCCTAGTATAGATAGATCACTTATGGGAATAGAGACTTGATTGGGGTGCTAGAGATAGACCTACAAAGCTTCTTTGGATGTTAATCTCTTGAACTTAATGCTACTCCTATTTGATTATAGGTTGAGAAGAGATTCCCCTATAATACTTAGGAAGTTAGGGATTTAATCACTTGAGAAAGGTTTTTATCTAATTTAGTAAGAGTCCAATTCAATCCATTATTTGATATGCATAAGCAATTAAGGCGATTTATATTTAGATTAGCTTTGTCTAGATTATTTCCATCAATATCATTTACTTACTTTCTTAGGCTAGCTTAGTTAATTTAGCTTAGTTTAATTAATCTTCATCTTGATTATTCACTAGACAATAGTTGAAGTTTGCGCTAGTACTTATATACTATCCTTGTGGAGATGATACTCATACTCACTACTTTATTACTTAATAACGACCCGTGCACTTGCAGTTTGTTAATATGTGTTTTGGCACATCAAGTTTTTGGCATCATTGCCGGGGACAATTTTATAATATTGGCAATATTAATAGAGATTATTGATCTAGTTTTTATTTTTGTATTTATTTTTATTTTTGCTTTCCTTGTTTTATTTGTTTTATTTTATTGTTTTGTTTGTTTTTTTCTATTTTATGTTTTTGTTTTGTTTTTAAGTTTGTGTTTCCAAAAAAAAAAAAAGAAAAGGAAAATTTCTCCATGACTGATCGAAACTATTAGGACTAGAATTATTACCCTAATACAGAATAAGGATACCAGGGAAATCAGTATCACGATCATGGATACATCTATCACACTGATTTCCTAGAGGAATATAGATGGGAAGCACCAATAGAGAAGTCATCCCTTGAGCTTGCATTAGAAAGATTCACGGCGTCTACAAAGAATTGGGTTGGGGAATTGGACAAAAGAAATGAAACATTAGCAATTAGCTTCCCAACTCAATTTGAAAGTGACACTATATTAGAGGATAACGAGCATGCACAAGAGGAATAGAGGTTGGAAGAGATGTTTGTGACTTTGGTGGAAGCTACAGAGAAAAGATTTTAGAGCATCAAGATGGCTCTAGAATATCAATAGGCCTCTCTTCACAATCTAGAGAATTTTGCTGGGCAAATTTTGAAACTACTAAGTGAGAGACCTTAAGGCAATTTGCCTAGCGAAACCAAAGCCATTCCGAAAGAACAACAAAGGACCACTACCACAACTTGGGTGTGGAATGATGATAGTGATGAAAAAGAGAATGGTAAGGATAATTTAGGGCTGCTGCACACAGAATTTGATGATTACTTAAGTGAGTAACCCTAAATCCAGCAATGGGACATGAATGGAGTGGAGTCAAGTGTTGAAGAACTTTCTTTTGATGATAGTGAGATATGGGAGAACATGGAGGAGGAAGCTATGCATGCTGAAAATCACACCTCTCTTATTTTTCTAGCCCTTCCACTTTTTGAAGAGAATGATAATAACCTACTCACAACCCCGATACCCACCCTTCCTTTACCCTAATTTCCATCAAATGAACACCTAGGCACACATGATCCCACACCTTTGCCACCTTTATTTAAGTGTGTATTTATTAGAAAATCAAGTATGTGGCCAATACTTGTAGTCTCTAAATTTTCTTTGGAGAGGGAAATTTGTTTTGTGGAGGTGTTAAAGCAAAAGTTTAGTGAATTTGGGTGGAGCATCTTGGAATTGCAAGAGGTGACTGCCATTGGCAAAGTACATGCTTTCTTTGGTGCCAAAGCTGAAATCCCTGCATTTAGTATGTGGGTAAGACTGTTCGATGATGGTTCTGAACCTGGCAAGCTCAGGTTTGCATATAATGAAGAATCAAAAATAATTTTTATTGCTGAATGAAGGTTATGCAAAGGCCACAACCTTTTCGTATTCTTCTTTATCTTGGCTTATAGAGGTAGACAACACAAGGAAACCTCCGAACCATTGGTGGAAGATGAATAACAATAATGTCCAGCTAATACGATGTTAAAAAAGCACTACATGGGAGGTAACCCATTGATGATTTTTGTTTTTATGTTTATTATTTATCTTTTTTTTATTTCCTTTCTAGTTTATTTTGTTTTTATTTTTGTTTTAAATTGAATGGATCTTATCTTCGTTGTAGTTTAATATTTCTATGTGCAAAAACAATGATCATGGCAAACTCTAACTGGAAGGAACACTGCACACGATTCATGTGGTACATCATTCAGGGCAGTTAATTCTCTCTTTTGCTTTTTCATTTTCCTTGTTTATAACACATTAGGGACAATGTGTTACTTAAGTATGGGGGAGAGGTATATTATTGTGCCCTATCTTTTACTGAATCTTGCGTTTAAGTGAATTGAGTCGTGGCAATAGTTTGATTTGAAATTAACTCTCTCTAGTGATAAATTGGTCCAATTTTGTTATGACAATGACTTGTTGCAGTGGGAATTCAATGTGGTGGTCATGATTAGGGAATTAAATTTTTGTAAATCTTTTTGCCTAAAATTTGAAATTTTAGTTACACTTTTTGAGCCTATTTTATTACACTGTTACTTTTGTTTTAGTTCTGTAGAAATGCTTAATACCTTAGGTAGCTTAACTGTTTTTCTTGAAAAAAAAAAAAGATTGTGCAAAGGAGCTTTGAAAATGTTTACATATTCCACTATTCTTGACTCTTCAAACACAAGGGATTGAGAATATGAATAGTGCTAGTAGCCATTTGAATGTGTGATTCTAGTTGAGTAACCGGAGGCCGGCACCACAAGTGTTTGCATTCGCATAAAAAGGTTAGGATGACCATTCAAACAAGTCAAGCTCCTTAGTTAATTAAAAAGAAAACATGAATTGAAATGCATAATCAATGAAAAGTTGAGTGAATAGTCAAGCACGTATGGGAAAAATCTTTATAAATCTACTTTGCTTGAACTTTTGTTTCTGTGGAATTATTTGCTCAAACTTGTAACTTTAGAATTTAGTTTTCAGATTTTTCATATTTGTTTTAGAGATTTCTTAATTTGGCTACCATTATTGAGCCTTGCTTATTTCAAGTAGTTGTAAATCTTTTTGAATTTCTTTTACTATAGAGGGTAGGTTTTATTTCTTACTGTTGTTATAATTTAATTTGCTTAAAGATAAGCAACTACTCAAGTATGGGGGAATTTGATAAGCACTTAATTGACTACACTTTACCCCCTGTTTTTAATATATTTTATCCTTAAATTGAGTTTGATTTGTTTATTTAGTGCTTTTCCAAAGTTCTTTTAGTTAACCCAGTGCCAAATGATGCCATGAACCAAATGTAACTCAGGATGGTGAAAGATCCAAGCCAAAATGCTAACTTTTAGAAGAACATGGGCTGCTACGAGTTGAGCCATGGTTGGGATTCCAGCCGTGTGATAAGAGCAAAATAGAAATTCATCTAGTAGCCTCCCATAGGTGGAGGCACAGCTGAGATTTTAGTTGTGGGAAGTTACGTTCTTTGGCCCTGTCATTGGCACGGCTGGAAACCCCAACCGTGGGTCCAGCCATATGAAGTTAAATGTCAGCAATATAAAACATATCAGACAACATTTTAGAGGGGAGAGCCGCCATAGAGCAAAAATAGAGATTTAAGAGGGTTGGCTAAGCCCCAGAGTCAGGGGAAAGGCTTGAAGGCTAGAGATATTGAGGGCTTAATATCTTTGTTCTTCCATTTTAATATGAACTAATTCTACTTATGATGAACCCTAGTTTTGATTGTATAGATTGAAGGATTTAAACTTTAATCAATTCATCTTTGATTGTTTTATTTTCATGATAAATCTTATTATTCCAATTAGCAATTGCTAGCTTGTTGATTGGATATTGTTTCTATATTGGACGAGTAAAGATACCCTGGTATAGATAGATCACTCATGGGAATAAAGACTTGATTGAGGTGTTAGAGATAGACCTACAAGACTTCTTTGAATGTTAATCTCTTGAACTTAATGCTGCTCCTATTTGATTATAGGTTGAGAAGAAATTCCCCTATAATACTTAGGAAGTTAGGGATTTAATCACTTGAGAAAAGTTTTTATCTAATTTAGTGAGAGTCCAATTCAATCCATTGTTTGATATGCATAAGCAACTAGGAGGATTTATATTTAGATTAGCTTTGCCTAGATTATTTCCATCAATATCATTTACTTGCTTTCTTAGGTTAGCTTAGTTTAATTAATCTTCATCTTGATTATTCACTAGACAATAGTTGAAGTTTGTGCTAATACTTATATACTATCCTTATAGAGATGATACTTATACTCACTACTTTATTGCTTGATAACGACCTGTGCACTTATAGTTTGTTAGTGTGCATTTCGGCACATCAACCTTGAACTCCTTTGCTTCTATTAGTATCCACTCTTGATTATAATAGTGTCTTTCATGATCTTGAGCAATATCCTTGCCCTTGGCATGAGGTTTTACACCCATCTTATTTTAATTATACAATAATTAGTAACTATTAATGTTACCAATCATAAATTATCTATTTTATACTTGTTTTATTATTATTATTTCAACTTACAATGGATGTATATTAATAATGCTATATTTATACCTATTCTCATTTGTAATTATTTCCAAACTTAATTCCTTATTCAATTTCATGAATTCAAGTTCACATCTCAAAATCTCCAAATTGATCCATAAACCCTAGAATTTGGGGAAAACCATCAATTTTTCTTCCAAACCTTAAATTGATCATAGATTCATCAAATTAATACATAGACAATCAATTCCCACTAATTATCTGGAATTAAATCACTTTGAATCATAAAAATCCTAACTTGTCCCACTTAGGGCAAATTTAGGGAAAACCTATAATGTCATGACCCACTTCTTAAACCGTCATGATCATAGGGCATAGGGAGACATAAAGTCACCTAAACCCATAGAACCCTGTTTAACTTATAATTGTTCACCATTTATCATTTTGAACCTTATCCTAAGATTAAAACCTGATTACCTTTCCTTATTACCATTACTAATTTATCATTTTACATATTACCAAATACTTACATACAAATACCATTTACGTACTCAACTTATAAAATTCCCAAATTTGTATTTCATGTCATTATCCAAATGCTCACTACTTAATATACTATTATAATTACAATACAATTTATAATACATATAAACCCAATAACATTTTGGTACTAAACCTTCGGAAATCATGGAGCTCTAAAACAATAGTCTTCATAATCATATAAGCAAGATTCACAATACTTGAAATTAGCATAGCAGCTTCCAAGCAAAAGAATAGGGCTTGGAATTTACCTTACTGACTCATCAACCTTACCTAAAAAATTTAAACAACTAAGGAATGAGACAAAGCTCAGTGGGTACATAATAGTACAATATAGGCTGAGTATATGGGTCCTTATTAGGATGGGCTTATTATGACAATGGAGCAATGTCAATCAAAATCATCATTATGAATTAATTTCTCATTTAAGATAGAAATAATATCTTTAACAGAAATAATAATTTCTTTGAAGCATAAAAGCTTACCACACATATAAATTAAAGAGTGGGGGCTTGAGCCTTGCTCACTCTGATGAATCACATTACACAAGACTGATAATGTCTTACGGTTAGGTGTCTGTGAACCCTTAATTCTGCACCTCTTAGAATTACAGACCATTCAGTTAGGAAAGGAATCAATCAAGGCTTGTAAATCATCATCAAATCATCTAGGACTCAATAATAGGTGCAATGCAATTGGAATCATGGAAAACGGACAAGAAACGAGCGAAAACGGGTATAACGGGCAAACCACAGCCCGTTGCCGCACAGCTCTGCCACAGAGACTTCTGTGGTGCCGCAGAGGCTTGTGCAGCACTAACGATGTGTTTCTGCTCCTATATTGGAAAATTTAGTCTCTATGCTTCATTCTTCCCCCTATATATAGAGGTGACCTCTCTACTCTCAAGACACACAGACTTGGAGGCTTAAAAAACACTAACTTCAAGTAAATTGCTTTGCTTCTGCTCCTTACTTTGCAAAGCACGTTGGGTGGTTTCTCCTTGATTCCTACTTGACTAGTTTAAGGCTTTTTGCCCACCTGTTCGAGGCAAGTCTCTTGCCCAAGGCTCATTTCATTGTGTGGAGAAGGTGAGGTTGCATTCTGGTGGTCCAAGGCTCGTGTCTCTTGTGCGGAGAAGGTGGAATTGCGATCCAGTTGTCCATTCCATCCACCCTACATCTCCAAGCCGCAAAAGCATAAGGTAATCTTCTTTTCCTTTTTATTTGATTATTGTCTATTTTAGTTAGTTAATTAAATTGATGCATCCAGGTTGCTAGCTAATCAACTCGGTAATCAATTAAATTAATTAATTAATTCAACCCTCTTCTAATCAATCAATCAAAACATGATAAAGTGGCTAGGCTAAACTAACCTTTTCGCAGGAAGGGAGAATTATGTGGGTTCTGATTCTTATTCAAAGGGATACGTGGGCATGCTTAGTTCAGGAATCGAATCCAATTAAAATTAATCAACTATCCCCTTATCACCTTCTTCACTTATTTTTGTGTTTGATTCTTTGCTTTATTATTAGGATTAGTTTAGGGAATGTGTGACTTCCCTAGAACCCATAAGGGCTAGAGGAGGTATCCCTTATGTTTAGAATTTTATTTGTAATATTAATTTCATTTTGGATTATTACTTGTATTTATTATTGGAATCAATGATCATACATATTATAAATTATCCATGTATCTTAAATTGTTCATGAAATATATTTTAAGTTACTTTTATATTACTTGGCCAAACATGTTTTGTTAAATTGAAAACTTAGTCCCAGAATCATCCTTGGTTTCGAGGTTAGTGACCTTTTTCCTTTGGGTAATGATGGGAGTCAAATGGGTTTTTTTCCTTATATTTTTCCAAATAAAAATAAATTAAGATGGCGACTCTAAAACAATTTTCAAAATAAGCTCAAGGGCTTCCTCATGAGTTCTTTCCCAAATGAGCATTTTGATTCCCTTTAGCATATTGGACTGGTGCTCGGGCGAGGCCTCATAGTTAGTGACTCCACTGGGGATTTATTTTCTTTTTAAAAGGAAAAAATAAGAGGACTACTAATTAGTTTAAAAAGTTTGGTCTTTTAATATAATTGTAACTTTGCATGCATCACTTGCATAGGCTCTTTGCCATTCAACCTAGTTCTAGGAAAACAATGGATAGTAAGTAACATCAAGTGGGTAACCCTCCTCAGATCTATTCATCGATAGTGAAATCATCCACCCCGCGATGAATCCTTTGATCCTTTCAAAGGTGTAACAAGTATGCACGTATTGTTGGACCCATGCGAGGCTCTTTGACTCATATGTGGTTAGGTATATCGCTGCTCTAGTGTCATAGGTACCCTAAACCAAGCTACCTTATCCTTTTCATGTAATGAACTTAGAACTTGGACCATAGGTTGTATGTACCATAAAAAAAAAAAAAAGCCTTATTGTATTCATGAAATGACTTTTCATTCATACACACATACATTCATGCATACATTCATCACCCAAGAACGTTGAAATAAGTGGAGAGCTCACCAAACCTATGATTCACTAAAATACCCATCCCTAAGAATATCAGTGCTAGCCCAAAGGTCTTTCATCCTATTGTATTACTTATTACCTTGTTCTTATACTAATTTTGTCTACCTTTTTTCCTTATTACAAGGTGCCTAAGATGGCCGAGGAAACAAGTGGATTGAAAGAAAGTGGTCTAAATGCAACTAATACAGAGGAAGAGGCCCAGTTGAATTCATTCTTGCCAAATCTTCTCTTAAAGCAAGAAAGGAATTTTCAAGCTATTTTAGAGGTCCAGCGAGCCCAATTCAAAGAGCAGAGATAGTCCATTTTGGAGGAGGTTCAAGTTATGATGAGTCGAGCCACCCTTAGTTCAAATACTATACCAACCCAAACCATTCCAAGCATGACCTAAGCTGGTGCAAATACCTCCTTTTCCCCTAGTGTCCCTATTGACTTGACTGGTAAAGGAAAGGCTATAGTTAATGCACCTTGCATTCCAAATATCATTGCACCTTCAGTCCAAATTCTAGATGTTACCCCATCACTTGTCACTTCCCAAATACCAAATGCTACTTATTCTACCACTCCTTCTCCTTTGAATCTTTTTCAAGGAGAGGAATTTTCTTCCTATATGAATACTAAAGCCTTAACGGAAAAGTTCAAAGTTATGGAAAAAACCCTCAAAAGCATTAAGAAACATGATGATGTGATTAATACCAGTTTTTTAGTCCTCTTTCCTAATGCTAGAATTCCACCAACATTCAAAATGCCAATGCTAGATAGATTTAATGGGACAACATGCCCTAAGACATATTTGAAGATGTATGTAGGGGCAATGGCTCCTTTGGGGGTTGATAATGAGCTCCTTGCCCAATTATTTCAATAATATCTCACAGGAATTGCCATAAAATGGTTTTTAAACCTGGATATAAGTAAAAAAAAAAGGACTTATGATGATATCTACAATACATTTGTGAAGCAGTATGAGTACAACATTGAAGTGGATATCACAAAGAGAGATTTTGAGACTACCAAGTAGAACCCGAAGGAATCTTTCTCCTCGTTCCTTATGAGGTGGAGAGAAAAAGCAACCCAAATGGTGAATCAACCAACTGAGCAAGAGCAGGTTGATATAATTGTGAAGAACCTTTTGCCAGTATACCAAAATCATCTCCTCACACAATACCTGCCAAGCTTCAAAGCCCTTATTGCCACTGCCTCCAAAATAGAAGATTTGATCTAAAGTGGCCACATCAAAGATGAGACCACCTATAATAAATACAAGAAGAGTACTCCCTACCAAACTAATGTCACTGCCTCAAATAATAAGAGGGAAGGGGAGATATCTGCCATTTCTCATCATCAGCCATTAAAATTGGAGAAAAAATCCTTTACTGAGTTAAGAGTTCCTCTGGTTGTGGTATATAAGAAAGCCTTAGAAGCCAAGTTGATCAAGCCCCTGGAACCAAGAGCTCCTCCTGGCCCACTTCCTATAAATCACAATCCTAATGAATACTGCGAGTATCACTAAAGGGCTGGCCATAAAATAGAAATGTGTCAGAATTTGAAGCATAAAATACAAGATCTTATAGACAGTAGGGACATCATACCTCCCAAACCAAGACCTAACATTTCCACAAATCCTCTCCCTAACCACCAAATTAACCTCATCGGCACCACTAATCTCGAAGTTGATCCTATCTCTTTAATTCGATCAGCTTCTAAATATTGTTATGTTTTGAATTTGAGTAATCTTGTGGAAGAGATTAATGTTATAACCAGAAGTGGTAGGATCCACCAAGCACCTATCCAACAAGATAACCAGCCACCTATCAAACCTATCCCACCCCCTGCTAAGAAGATAAAAGGAAGCAATGAGCCTGATGAGGATCCTATCATTAAGCAACTAAAAAAGACCCAAGCCAATATATCTATTTGGAGCCTTATTCAATCATCTTACCCTCATCGCTAAGCTCTTTGCAAGGCATTGAACCAATGCCAAGCTCCCATAGATATCACCCCTGAAACTTTAGCAGCTTCTCTCACCAACACCATAAAAGCTACCTCTATCTCTTTCAATGACCATGACCTATCCAAAGGGGAGATAAATCACAACTATGCCTTATACATAATAGTCCTCACTCAAGGGAAAATAGTTCCTATGGTATTGATAGACAATTGGTCTGCTCTGAATGTCTGTCCATTAAAAATGGCAAGTTGCTTAGGATTGGAGGCTTCGGACTTCACACTTTCTGACCAGATTGTAAGGGCATATGACAATACAAAGAGGGAGGGAGGTCCTGGGTATGGCTACCTTGGATGTCATCATTGGACTTGTCACTTATCCTATCCCATTTCAAGTTATTGATGTACTAGCATGCTTTAATCTCCTTCTTGAACGACCCTGGATACATCAAGCTAAGGCTATCCCCTCTTCCCTCCATCAAAAGCTGAAATTTCCTATGGATCTTCTATTGTCACTATAAAGGGGGATATGCATGGGAAAAGTGAGGTCCCAAGCTCTATGCCAATTTTAGGGATACAACCTAAGCTACCCACTTTGCCATTATTAGGTTTTGCTTTTGAGACAATACAATTCATAGAAAAAGAAGGAGGTAAAGAGTTAGAGCTTGTACCTTTTGATTTTGACTCTTATGGAAATATTGTTATGGCTAATATGTTGAGAAAAATGAATTATTTTCTTACATTAGGACTGGGCAAGGCAGCAAGGAGTGAGTCAGTTCAAAGAGTACCTTATGGCTAACCCACCATTTGGTCTGGGTTACAAACCTACCAAAGAAGATCTGACTGAGGCAGAGAAAAGGGCTAAAGAGAAAATGGCAGCCCTCAAGAAAGGTGAGTCATATGATTGGCCCATGCACCCTTATTTCAAAACACTTAATAGATACTTTGTGAAAAAGGGTGAGAATTTTCCATATTGTGGTTTTCCAGAACCTTAGGTCTATCCCATTACTAAGAGACTAATCCCTGGTTTTGAACTCTTTTTTGATGTCAGGCTTTCCTTATAAGACTATGAACCATTTTTCATATTGGAACAAGATTGGGAGGATAATATGGAGTTTGCTCTTTTTGAGCAAATTTGCATGATAAGAGATGAAGTGGCTGACTTAACCAAATTCATCCAAATAATTCTAACCCAACCTGACAACTAGTATTATGAGACAAAAGGAAAGGGTGGCAAGTCTGAGTCAGAGTCTGAGCTGGAGTCCAAGTCCAAGTCCGAACCATAGTCTGAGTCCGAGTCAGAACCCAAGTCAGAGTCTTGTATTTTTGATTCTTCATTTGAGTTGATAGTCGAACCTTTTGGTCTTTCTTTTAGTTTTGATATAATAATGGACAATGACTCTTTTATTCATAATAAAAAGATCAACTTTTCTTCTTAGGATCCTGTGCTTCCTGTTTCCTTTCCTTTTCCTTGTCTTGAATCCAATTTGAATGAAATATTAAATGAAATAAAAAATGGCAAAAAGAATTAATAAGTTTTGGCATGAATGAAAAACCAAAAACCACATTCATTGCATCATCATGTCATAACAGGGACAGCCTGAGTAAAATGATCCAAGACTTCTTAGATTGCTTTACTTAAGAACCCAAGGATATGACTAGGCTGGATCCAACTATAGCTGTTTGTAAAATTCCTACTTATGAGCATGTAAAGCCCGTCAAACAGAAGCTCTGATGATTAAAGCCAGAGTTATCCTTGAAGATCAAGGAAGAAGTCACCAAACAATTAAGCAATGGGTTCATTGAGCCAATCACATATCCTTCTTAGTTAGCAAACATTGTTCCAGTACTGAAGAAAGATGGGAAAGTCAGGATGTGCGTGGATTATCAAGATTTAAACAAATCTTGCCCCAAGGATGATTTTCTATTACCTCACATTAACTTGTTAATTAATCACATGGCTAGATATGAAATAGTCTCCTTGACTGATTTATATGCAGGGTACAACCAAATTCAGGTCCATCCTTCTGACAAAGAAAAAACTGCCTTTGTGACTGAGCAGGGTACGTACTGCTACCAAGTTATGCCTTTTGGATTGAAGAATGCATGAGCGACTTACCAAAAGATGGCCACCATAATCTTTCATGACATGATACATAAGGATGTTGAGGTATATGTCGATGACATGGTAATCAAGTCTGAAATGGCATAGGATCACCTACACGCCTTAGGTTGATTTTTCTCTAGATTCTGCCAATATAATCTCAAGTTGAATCCCACCAAGTGCATATTTAGGGCATCATCCAAAGTGTTTTTGGGGTATATGGTTAGTAAGAGAGGAATAGAGGTAGATCCAGCAAAGTCAAAAGCTATTTTAGAGATGCCGGCACCTAAGACAGAAAAAGAAATTAGAGGCTTCCTTGGATGACTACAATACATTAGCTAATTCATAACTCAACTAGTAGATGTTTGTGGTCTGATCTTTAAGCTGTAAAAAGGGAGCTTCTAAGCAATGGAATGGTGATTGCCAGAAAGCTTTTGAGAAGATCAAAGAGTACTTGCTAAGCCCTCTTGTATTACAACCACCAAGACCTGGAAAGCCTCTACTACTGTACCTCTCCATCACAGAAGAAGCCATGGGGGCAATGCTCACCCAAAATGCTGCTGAATCATATAAAGAAAATGTCATTTATTACTTAAGCAAGCGTATGCTCACTCGTGAGCTCAAGTACAATCAAATCGAGAAGTTATACCTTGCTTTGGTATAGGTATGTCATAAGTTTCAACATTATTTAAGTTCATATATTACCCATGTCCTGGCTGATAAGAGTCCTTTAAAGTTTCTCATGGAAAGACCAGTTCTTGACAGTAAGATGGCAAGGTGGATGATGGTTCTTATAGCTTTTAATTTGAAGTATATCTAGAGGAAAGCTATAAAAGGGAGTGTGATAACAGATCAATTAACTGCAGCCCCAATAAACAGTAATTGGATAGAACTAGAATTTCCCGATGAAGAGATCATGCAAATTGAGCCTAAAGTTTAGAAATTGTTCTTTGATGGTGCAGCTAATAGCAAAGGGTATGGTGCTAGAATTGTTATAGTCACTCCTGAGGGAGAAAATTTGCCTATAGCTGTTACGCTAGCTTTTAAAGTGACAAATAATGAGGCAGAATATGAAGCCTACATAGCTGGCCTAGAGGTTGCTATGAATTTAAGGATTGATTATCTGGTGGTCTATAGAGATTCAAATCTAATTATGTCTCAAGCACTTCAAAAATGGAAGATAAGAGAAGAGCGTTTGGTTCCATACCATAAGTGCTTGAATGATCTCGCAGAAAATTTTCATGAATTATCTTTCCATTACTTGCCTCACGCTAAGAATCAATTTACAGATGCTCTAGCAATACTTGCATCAATGCTGGACATGAGAGATGGGGAAATAATCAGACCTGTGGTGATTGAAGTGAAATGAGAATCACGATACTATATTTTGTGCATGAATATTCAACTAGCTGATCAAAAACCTTAGTTTTGGGACATCTTCAATTATCTCAAGAATGGGAAGTATCTAGAAGGGGCTTCTAAATCAGAACAAAGAACTCTAAGACAGTTAGCCAGCAATTTCCTGCTAAACAAAGATATTTGTATAAAAAGGCATGGAATAACATACACTTGAGATGCATGACTGAAGAGGAAGCACAACAGATCATGGAATGGGTCCATAGAGGGGAAGAAGGACCACACATGAATGGGATCGCATTGGCTCAAAAAATTGCAAATCTGGGATATTTTTTGCTTACTATGAATGAAGATTGTGCGAAGTTTGTACGAAGATGTCATAAATGCCAGATTTATACCAAACTACAGAAGCAACCCCCTATGCCCTAGCAACCTATAACTACCCCTTGGCCTTTTGCAACTTGGGGCATTGATGTCATAGGAAGAATAAACCCCAAATCATCTGCTGGTCATGAATACATCCTTGTAGCAGTTGATTACTTCACAAAATGGGTAGAAGCAGCACCTTATCGAGTACTGGATTTAAAAAGAGTGGCTTATTTCATCCAAACGAACATCCTTTATAGGTTTGGAGTACTTTGAGATTATTACAAATAATGGGTCTCATTTCCAGAAAGAAGTAGTTCATCTCTTGAAAAAAGAAAAGATCCAGCATCACAAATCATCTCCCTACCGACCACAAACTAATGGGGCAGTTGAAGCAGCAATAAAACCATCAAATCCCTCCTGCAAAAGATGACTGATAATTATAAGCACTAGCATCAACAATTACCATTTGCTCTGTGGGGATATAGGACTTTCATCCGTATACCAACTAGGGCAACTCCTTACTCATTAGTATATGGAATAGAAGTTGTGCTGCCAATTAAGGTGAAAATCATATCAGCCAGGATCATGAGAGAAAGTCAGATTGATGAGATAGAATGGATTAAAAGTTATCATGACCAATTGAATGCTATTACATAAAAGAGAATGGATGCATTGTATCAACTACAGGGTTATCAACAAAAGTTGTCCCGGTATTTCAATAAGAAGGTGAGGGATAGGGGACTACAAGAAGGAAATTTGGTCTTAAAGGACTAGACCTTATGTGCTTAAATGTATCCTGTCAAGTGGAGGTGCCATTCTCACGGATTTGGATGGAATTGAATTCTCTAACCCTTGCAACTTGGATCAATTAAAGCAATACTTCATATAATGATGCATTGTAACTAGAACTACGTGGACCTAATTCTCCAAAATAATAGAGAAAAGTATGTAATAGAAATAAATTGTGTAAGAAGATATGTAGGTAGCCCTCATTGGGTGCGGTCCAAATCATTAATAAATTTTCTTTTGTGTCAAATTTTGTGGTTTCAATGCAAATAATAATAATAATAATAATAATAATATAAAAAATGATGAAAAATGAAAAAATGGAAAAAAATGATGTTTTATTCAAAATTGGATTTAAGATGAAACTAAGAGTCTTATTTACTAAAATAAGAAATTGAAAAATTTCACCTAAAGCCCTAAATAATAGATCTCCTAATCATCAATAGTCCCTTCTACATAGGTGTCATCTTCTACCTCTTTGAGTAAAGTCACCATCCTTATCTTCTCTGATGGCTAAGATGTAGCAATCCACCATAAAGTGTAAGCCTTTGTCTTATCAAAGCAACGAGATGGAAGAACAACATGAAAACTGTAGGCCCATCCATTGGTAACAACCCTAGCCATAGTGAGAGTGATGAAAGTAGATTCAAAAATAGCTTCGTACGAAGGCACTCCTTGTACATAACCCATCTGGCGCATCACCCTTATTCCTTGGTAAAATGTCAACATATTCAAACCCAGCAAATAAACCATCCTATAGCCATAACTCATAGTTATAAACTTCTTAATCTTATACGAAGGACAAAGCCACAGCAATTCCTAGGGGTCGAGTTTGAACAGCCATTCAGTCCATTCCTTTTCAGAACTAAATTTCCTCACTATGGTGCGAAACCGGTACCATGAAGCACAGTGGTCCTTTTTAGTAGGAGGAGCAACCACCTTCAAATGACCCCTTAGCCAAACCTGTGTAAAAATATAGCTAAGTAAGAAAGGAAAGGGGAAAGAGAAAGGAAAAGGAGGAGGAAAAGCATACCTATAGAATGATTGGACTCACAGACCAAGGCCCATCATTTTTGTAAGCTCAATCCAAACTAAGGATTGTTTATGCTAAGATAATCCTAGCTATAGAGCAACCTTCAGCCATTTGAAAAATCAATTCAGTTTTCCTAATGTTCCCCTAACTAGTTGAACCTATAAAGAGATACTCGACAGTCAGACAAAAAGCTAAAGCATTCATCCGACGATCCTGCCATTCCTTGTCCTCAAAACCTTAGGGATCATAGAACTCAGTAATTACAGCAGTTAGATCAACCCAATTATTCACGACCATTAGGCTAGCAGTTGCAGTGTCCCAAGAGCCTTAGAAATGAATTGAAGTACCCCATTCTCAGTGTGGGGGCAGCCAAGTCAACCTCAGGATTAGATCCTAGTAACACACTAAATTCTTCAAAAGTAAGGCACAATTCATCCATGCCAGCATTAAATCTAAAAACATGTGCCTCAGGATCCCAGAATTTCAGACAAGCCTTCAAAAAGTCCCAATCCACCTGAACCCCTCTCAAGTTGGCATGGCACTAATCCCAAAAGTCCCTAAGTTAATGCACTCCACTTGCTCAAGGTTTTTGGTCCATAAATGCATTAAATGGCTAAAATAGGGCTCCATGAGTAAAAAGTAAAAGGGAAACTAGAGGAAAAGATGAGAGAAAAATCAAGAGAAGATAGCAGGAGAAGTGTTGGTAGTTGTAAGGATTTTTAAGCCATAAAAGGGGTATATATATGGGAAAATTGAAGATTTTCACTGAGATTACCGCAGAAGAGTGTGGCTTCCTCAAGTCTTTTTGTGACACTGCTGCAAACATCAATGCGGTGCTGCAAGCTTCTCTGTGATAGCAGCACAAGGCTATGCGACACCACATAGGACCACCAACTGCCACACCCCTAACACACGTTGCCGCAAGCTACCATGACGCTTCCCTTTTATAGATCATGTAGTATTTGAGAAGAATTTGATGAAAAAAGTGGGGAGAAAGCAAAAGAGAAAGATGGTGGAGCCCTATCACATATTATTCATAGAAAAGGTGCATTCATAACATACATAAGTCAAATCCTTACATATATCAAGTCATAACATCCATGCATCATACAAATAAAATAGAACATGAGTCAAGTTTCACGTCAACATGCATACATAATCTTATATAGAGTCAGCATAACATCTGCATAATAGGAGGAAAGCTAACGTTAGCCTTGCCTATGTCTCCTCCTTCGATCTACATCATCTCCCTCATCACAACCACTCAAAGTGAGAGTCACAGACAATTCTGTCCTTAAGCGATGAACCATCTCATAGTTATGGCGAGCCCAATCCTCTGGGATTTGCATAAGGAAAAGATGAGTAAGAAACTACATTAAGTGACAAAGAGTAAGCTCAGAAAAGGGGCAGAAGCACACACCTCGCCTACGTGATCTAGAAATGGGATAAAATCAACAAGGAGGTCATGAGAGATCTCATATCAAGCCAAGCCATTATCAGGAGAAACATAATTCAAATCCTCTCTTGCCTATAAGTAGGTGGGAAAACTCGCTTGCTCACTCGGTCCAGCCCTGTCAGAAAGGGCATTTGCAACAGACCTCAGACCACCACTCCTCCTAGAAGCAAAAGAATGAACTAATCCTATGGCAGAAGATCTATAACTAGAATAGGCCAGTCCTAGAAGAAATGGGACGTAAGGTAATAGGTGATGCATGCAGAAGCTCCTATAGTCACCCTTAAGGTCCAAGAAAGGCTCAACTAGAAGGCTTACCACTAATGAATCTTGATCAGGGATGCGCGATCCATATCGCATCTCAGCAGGGGGATCAGCTAGGACAATCCACTCTCTTATAATCTGGCCACGAGCTCTCTCGCTAAGGTAAAACATGGAATCAATGCGGAAAGGTAAAAGGAGGCAGCGAAAAGATAAAGCCACACCAGATTCATGGTATAAAGTGATGAGTTGAAGTCTATAAGCAAAAGCTAAGTTGAAGTCTATAAGCAAAAGCTAACCACCGGACCTGTAAAAAAAGAATAATGGAGAAAAATGGAACATCAGAATAAGTAATGAAGATGATGTACCAAGCATGTGTGCATACCTATGATGATACTAAATGAGAGAAGAAATCTCAAATATGGCAAAAATCATATCTCTCCTGATGACAATGATTCTGTGCCCACTAAAGATAGCCACTTAGGATGTGATTTATTGTACGATCCCTCAAAGTAGGAGCAAGAAAAGGAAAGTGCTCGTAGACCCAATACTGCGCAAAGGAGAATAATCATAAGACACAAGGATAGTGGGAACAAGACAGAAGTAGAAAGATAGAAGCATACCTCCCAGATGATATGAGTCCCTCCTAAAATAGTGAACACACCTTGAGACAGATTAGACATCTCTCAGTACATCACGCACAAAGCTGCACCTCTCCAGTCTAATTCTCCAATAATGGATAAATCCTCCAGTGAGCGCATAATGTTTAGATCAGTGGTATCCCTTTGTGTATGGCAGAATGAGTAGCCTAATATCATTAGAATAAGTAAGCAGATAGCCTACTCATCCAAAAGGACTCCCACATCATAAGTATAAATGTCAATCTGCCCTCGAAGCTAAGAACGGGGGACATGTGGATCGCCTCAGGGAGGGTCAATACCCAATAAGTCAACCATAGCCTCTAATGAGATAGAGGTCCAAGTAGGATAAAGCTCTAAGACTCGAGGTTGAAATGGCAGACCAGCTAACATCATCAAGTCCAAAGGAGTCACGGTCATCTCCCCACATAGAAAGTGAAAAGTGTCTGTGGTATCCCACCACCTCTCTGCCAACGCTCGCAGCAAAGGACTATTACCCTCTGGAGTATAATCTAGGGACAAAAATCCTAGCAATTTAGATGGCTCAATCAACCCTCAAACTCGAGGATGAGTCTCTAAGTAAGTAGAGACAGCGGATAGATTTGATCTACCGCCTCTCAATCTAATGGTTGTAGTCTTTGTAAAAAAAAAAATTATTTTACATGCATATATTTTCCATGAACTAACATTGCAATAGGAAAAAAGGGCAAAATGATAAATACCTCTATGACACCAGTACTAGACACATGGTGATCCAGTTCCTGCAATAAGTCCGCTGGGTTGGGATCATGCCTTGATACTTGGTAGCTCCTAGTATGGCGACTAGAGAGGGAAGCCATCTTAGAGAGAAGTCAGAGAGAATAGTTTCTAGAGAGAGAACCAAAATTTAACAAATGAGAAAAGTTGCAAAAAGTGAGAGGTGGCAGACCTTTATATAGTACCTTCTGTATAGTAACTTTTCACGTGGAAATGCAGTAGTGAACCCATCTCAAGTCAGAATTCAAAACAACAAGTTTCTATATGATCGCAATAGTCTCCTCTAAAAATCTAACCACTATTACTCAAGATTCAACATACAGAAGATTTTTGTAATTATAAATAGATATTCTGCTCCTACTAGACAAGGTTGATAATTTGCCAATCCTACCAGAAAGGATGATCGTGCCTACCAGAAAGGACCAATGCTTTGCTATTCCTACCATACAGGAATATTACTCTCAGATCCTATCAGACAGGATCATCATTATCACTCTTACTAGACAGGACCAGTGATTTGCTATTCCTACCAGACAGGAATATTACTCCTAGATCCTACCAGACAAGATTGTCATTATCATTCCCACCATATAGGAATACTGCTTCTAGATCCTACCAGACAGGATCGTCATCATCAACATCATCACAACCTACCAGATAGGATTATCTTCATTTCCATCAGACAAGAACACAACTTCTAGTTTCTACCAGACAGGAACTGTCGCTTTCTTTCTAATGTCCCAAATATACTAAAGGCATCATCTTCATTCTAAAGTTCACACTCATCAGAACTTCTTGTCACTCCCAAATACATCGAGGGCATCCTCTTTATTCTAAAGTTTACACTCATCAAAACTTTCTGCCCGCTCTTAAATATACAGGGGCATCCTCTTCATTCTAAAGTTCACACTCATCAAAATTTCCTGCCACTCCTAAATGTACCAGGGGCATCCTCTTCATTCTAAAGTTCACACTCATTAGAACTTCATGCCGCTCCTAAATATGTCGGGGGCATCCTCTTCATTCTAAAGTACACACTCATCAGAACTTCCTACTGCTCCCAAATATACCGAGGGCATCCTCTTCATTCTAAAGTTTACACTCATCAGAACTTCTTGCTGCTCCCAAATATACCAGGGGCATCCTCTTCATTCTAAAGTTCACCCAGACAGAACAATCCTGATGAGGGGGGCAACTATGAACCCTTAATTCTGCACCTCTCAGAATTATATACCATTTAGTCAGGAAAGGAATCAATCAAGGCACTTAAATCATATCAAATCATCTGAGACTCAGTAATGGGTACAATGCAATTAGAATCATGGAAAACAAATGAGAAAGGAGCGAGAACAGACGAAAACAAGCAGAACGGGCGAATTAGAGCAAGTTGGTGCACGGTTCTACAACATTGCCACAGAGCCTCTTGTGGTGCCACACAGCCCTCTGTGACACTATCGCAGAGACCTTTGCGATGCTGCAGATACTTGTGCGACAATAGCGGCGTGTTTTTGCTCTCATATTAGAAATTTCATACTCAGACTCTATGCTTTATTCTTCCCCTATATATAGAGGTGGTCTCTCTACTCTTAAAACACAAACTTGGAGGCTTAAAAAGCACTAACTTCAAGTAAGTTGCTTTGCTATTGCTCCTTGCTTTGCAAAGCATGTTGGGTGGTTTCTCCTTGATTCCTACTCGACTAGTTTAAGGCTTTTTGCCAGCCTGTTCGAGGCAAGTCTCTTGCCCAAGGCTTGAGTTCGTCGTATGGAGAAGGTGAAGTTGCATTTTGGTGGTCCAAGGCTCGTGTCTCTTGCATGGAGAAGGTGGAATTGTGATATGGTCATCCGCTTCATCCGCCTTACATTCCCAATCTTCTTTTCCTTTCTATTTAGTTATTGTCTATTTTAGTTAGTTGATTAAATTAATTCATCTAGGTTGCCAGCTAATCAACTCATTAATCAATTAAATTAACTAATTAACTCAACCCTCTTTTAATCAATCAATCAAATATATGAAAAAGTGACTAGGCTAAACTAACCTCTTCGCAAGAAGGGAGAACTGCGTGGATTCTGATTCCTATTTAAAGAGATACATAGGCGTGGTTGGTTCAGGCATCGAATCTGATTAAAATTAATCAACTATCCCCCTATCACCTTCTTCACTTATTTTTGTGTTTGTTTCTTTGCTTTATTATTAGAATTAGTTTAGGAAATGTGTGACTTCCCTAGAACCTATAAGGGCTAGAGGAGGTATCCCCTATGTTTGGGATTTTATTTATAATGTTAACTTTATTTTGGATTATTACTTGTATTTATTATTGGAATCAATGATCATATATATTATAAATTGTCTATGCATCTTAAATTGTTCATAAAATATATTTTAAGTTACTTTTATATTATTTAGCCAAACATATTTTATTAATGTCACATCCCAACCTTATGAGATACGACGGTCCTAGAACATGGGGAGACATAAGGTCACCCACGCCCGTAGAACCCATTAACATATAACCATCATGCCTAGGATCTTACCGAACCTTCTTCATTACTCATTAAAATATTTAGATAAATACCATAATTTGCAGAAGACTTAAAGTAAATTGTTACATATAAAATCTATAAGGAAATTAATATAAATCTCTATAAGTATCAATTAACGTTCCTGGAGCATCTAAAGACAATACTTCATAAACATAGTATTATTGATAACTCAGACAAGGAATTCCCCAAGCGAAGTAGAATGCTTGAGCCATCACCTTGCCTCCTCACATTTGCTCACCTGGAACCACACAAGGAAAATGGGGTGGGATAGATGATCTCAATGAGTAAACATAAAGGCGCATACATTATCACATATTCCATTGAAAGAAAACACATAGCTTATACACATAGTTCATGGTTTATAACTCATGAATCAAGTTGCAATTCAGCAAGGGTTCAATTTAGCAAGTTTGCAGAAATCACACTTATAACACTTATAGAGTGAAGACTATACTCAATTCACTCAAAACACATTGAGGAGAGGTGGCCTTTGCCAAATTCCAACTCCTATCACATGGAAAGCGTGGAGCTAATCAGGCTCCATGGTTAGAACCGCCCCTTCTAGCTGAGGTGGGTACACTATCCCTATCCATCAGGTTAAGACCATGTGCACAGGTTCTGATAATTACCCACATCGGCACGAGGATTCTGCATAAAGGGTAAAGGTACCATAGCTAGAGCTATTGGTAAACACAATTAACAATATCACATATGGCAACAATAACATGTATTTCAATAACAATAGTAGTTTGGCTTTTAACAATAATACAATGAAAGTGTAGTTCCAGAAAGAATACAAGTTAGGGTGTTTATCACAAAAAAAGTTCTCATTGGATAAGCAAAATAGTTTTGGACCAAATGTCCCTTGGCAACCCAAGCTTGACAAAGAAATCATAAAATTTAAAATAGAAAGAACTTGGGTTTCGAAGATCACAAAGGTTCACATAACAATATATCACATTCTTGTAACACAACAACATGCTGTTTACACTTATAACATGAATACGATGTTTACTCACGCTTGTAGCATGAACATAGTGTTTACTCACCTTGGGGTTCCTTTGCTCCTATTACATGTAGTCCCTTTTGCACTTCTAAAGCTCCTCAAACTCTAACATAATATTTGATTTAACACTTAGTATTTATTTACTCATGATGTTCCTATCCCATAACTACCCATGTACATATAACATACACATACACTTAGAGTCCACACATAGGTGTACTCATCACTTGCACATAGCTCGTTGACCTACTAGTCTTGCATACTTAGGCCTTATAGGCTCACATGAAAACACATTTCAATCATATCAATACCTTTTTAAGGTCATCACAATATCATTACCTCAATATCAATTCACTTATCAATTATCTTAATTCACTTTACACTTCCATACATGTCAACTTAACAATTAATCCTTCAAACATCATGCTTAACTCTTATGATCCCTTTCACTTCATTAACTTATAATCATATGTTCATCAACAATTCATCATAACATCTAGTTCCATATTTCCTAATCACATTTGCATTCTAATCACAATACAAGATTAAGATACCTTAAGTATACCTTAAGTATACTATAATACATTTAAGCTTATCTAGGATCATACCTTCAACCAACATGCAATTTCATCATCTATTATACATACATACATGTCAAAAATCACCAAGACACATCACATAAAATTTATAAACATTTGGACAAAATTGTTCATGTAGACTGAATGCATTCATTAAGGTAAAACCAAATTCTTCTTCTTTTCGTGCTTTCCGTCTATTTCAGAAATATGTAAAAACATGGTTTGAACTAAGATTTTTCATATAAACATAACAAAAATCATTCTAGAATATAAATTCATAGGAATCAGCCACTATTGGTGTCATTAATATATAAAAATTCGATCTTTTGCATTATAGTGCACAAAACCATAAGTTTTCTTGTTTTCGGTATTTTCTGGTCATTTTAGAAATATGTAAACAGGTTGTTTAAACCCTTATTTTTCATTCAATCCTTGAAAATATTAGTCTAGAACACATTCCTTCATGAATCGATAGCCATAGGTAAGGTTTATACAAAAAAATTCCAAGTTCAAAGACTTAGGTGAAAAATCATGAGTTTTCAAGCTTTTCGCGCATTTCGTTTATTTCAGCGATAAACAGACACATGATTCAAGTCATTATTTTTCATCTAAACAAAACAAATATCATATTAGAATACTAATTCACACAAATTGGCAGCCATGCATTCATGAAAGAATAAAATTTTCTAATTTCCAAGTCCTAACATGAAAACCTTGAATTCCTTTATTTTTCGAAACTTTTCGGTCATCACAGAAATATGCAGAAATATTATTTCATGCAATATTTTTCATCAAAACAAATCAAAAATTATTTTAGAATAAAAACAAGTACAAATCGCCCCCCCCCCCCCCCCCCCCCATGATGTTTATGCCATAAAATTGTGATTTTAAGTTATAGAATTCACCTTTGGAGAAATCTTGCGGAAAGAATCGTGTTTTCAGTAGAAAATATATTTTCTCTCCCAAAAATTCACTCAAACATAATTGAATCTATAGAAATCAGTAATCAAATAGTTCAAAATAATTTTTCCATGATTTATTTCATAGAAAGCAGTTTAGAAATCGAAAGAGAATAAAAACTTACGATTACGGTCACAAAATCGCGAAACGGTTTTTCGATATTTCGGTAGAGAGAATTATTTTGAGAGGTTTTTCTGCTAGAATACAGAAAGAATAAGGGAATGGCTACTAGAAACCCTTTTTTGGCCAAAAATTAGAATATATATTAGGGTTGGAGTGGAATTTCCACTTTTACCCTTAATGAATTAGGTTATGAGCATTTTTGTGTAGTGGGCTTTTGGGTATTTGGGCTTTTTCTTTAAAAATTTAGGCTGAAAGGATATAAAAATGAAAATAATATTTTTCTTTTTTATTCTGGAATATTTCCCTCAAAAATATTTATTTAAAAATATTTTAAAAATACTCATAAAATTATTTTATGCTTAAAAATTGTTTTATGCATGAAAATTCATTTTATTTAAAATAAATTCTTTTATGCAAATGCACTTTATGCAAATCATTTATTTCACAATGGCAACACATATTATGCATATTAAAATTAATTTAGTATGCCACATACTCATCAATCACCTAGATCATAGATTTTCACACAAGCACACACTTAGCCTTATTAGTTCTAAATCAAGCAATTTATCACGAAAATTCTTAGGATGGGTGCAGGTTGTTACAATTAAATTGAAAACCTAGTCCCCAAATCCTCTTTGGTTTCAAGGCTAGTGATCTTTTTCCTTTAGGTAATGATGGGAGTCAAATGGGTTTTTTCCTTATATTTTCCTAAATAAAAATAAATTAAGATGGCGATTCTAAAATTATTTTCAAAGATAAGCTTGAGGTCTTTCTCTTGAGTTCTTTCCTAAATGAGCATTTTGATTCCCTTTAGCGGATCAGACTGTTGCTCGGGTAAGGCCTCATAGCTGGCTCCAATACATTAGCCGATTCATCTCCCAGTTGGTTAATGTATATGGACCTATATTCAAGCTGCTGAAGAAAGAAGCCTCCAAAGAATGGAATGAAGACTATCAAAAAACTTTTGAAACAATCAAAGAATACCTCTTGAATCCCACTATCCTGTAACCACCCAGTCTAGGTAAGCCATTACTTCTATATCTCTTTGTCACTCAAGAGGCTATTGGGGCAACGCTTGCTCAAAATGCCCCTAACTCCCTTTAAGAAAATGCCATTCACTACCTAAGCAAATGACTGCTCACCCATGAACTCAAATACAACTATATTGAAAAGTTATGCCTTACTTTGATATGGGTCTATCATAAATTTTAGCATTACTTATACTTCTACACTACTTATGTGCTTGTTGATAAGAGCCCCTTGAAATTTCTTATGGAAAGACCAGTTCTTGATATCAAAATGGCATGATGGATGGTTGTTCTAACAACTTATAATCTGAAGTATGTACAGAGGAAAGCTATAAAAGGGAGTGTAGTAGTCAATTAGTTAGCTGTAGCCCTTATAGATAGTGAATGGTTTGAGCTAGAATTCCCTTATGAAGAGATTATGCAACTTAAACCTAAAGTCTAGAAGCTTTTCTTTGATGGTGCAAAAAACAACAAAGGTTATGGTGCTAGGATTATTATGATTACCCCTAAGGGAAAAAACCTAGCTATGGCTTTCAAGTTAGCTTTGAAGGTGACAAATAATAAAGTAAAATATAAAGCCTGCATAGCTGGATTAGAGGTTGCTATGAACCTGAGAATTAACTACTTGGAGGTCTATGGGGATTCAAATTTGATTGTGTCCTAAGCCCGTGGTAAATAGAAGATAAGAGAGGAGCATTTGGTTCCTCACTATAAGCACTTAGAAGATCTAGTAGAGAATTTTTATGAGCTCTCGTTTCATTATTTGCTTAAAGGTAAGCATCAGTTTGCAGATGCCTTATGTCACATCCCATTTTCAGAGATATGATAGTCCTAAAACATGGGGAGACATAAGGTTACCATGCCCGTAGAATCCACTTATACTTATACAAATACTGTATATGATCGTACCAAAACATCTTGCATTAACTTAAATAAACCCCCTTTTTTCTTTTTTTTTTTAGAAAACCTTAAGTTACAAAAGCATAGTTAAAATATACTTTAAACATAATCCATAAGGAAATAATATTTAGAATCCAATTAAAACCTCAAAAGATAACGTTTCAAAATAAACATCCAAAAATAAATATTTCTAAAGCATCTAAAGATAACTCTTCATAACATATTAAACTAATTATCTTGGACAAGGATTTCCCTAAGCAAAGTAGGATGCTTGAGCCATCGCGTTGCCTCCTCATACTACTCACTTAGAACCACACAAACAAAAAGGGGTGAGATAGATGATCTCAATGAGTAAACAATATGGCACATACGATAATATATATCCCTTTTTAAAAAGAAAACCCATAGCTTATAACATATAGTTCATGTTTTACAATTCATGAACTAAAGTTTGCAATTTAACAAGGTTTGCAGAAAATCACACTTATTACTTATGAGTGAAGACTCTTGCTTAATTCACTCTTGAGTGAAGACACTACTCAATTCACTCGAATTTACATAAGTGAGTGAAGACTCTTGCTCAATTCACTCGTATTTACGATAATCACTTATAACAATAGCACTTAAGACAGCAATAACATGTATCACAATGGCAATAGCAGTTTAGCTTATTAAACAAAAGATAAATGATAATGTGTTTCCAGAAAGAAAGTAAGATAAGGCAACAAATCACAAAGGTACTTTATTGTCATTGAATAATCAAAATAGATTTAGACCAAATGTCCTTTGGCAACCCAAGCTTACAAAGAAATCATTTAGCCATAATTAAAAATAGAAAAGAACTTGGGTTTCAAGATATTGAAAGTTCACATAACATGCTAACTTGCACTTGTAACTTGAACATAATATTTACTCACATTATGGTTCTTTTGCTCCTAGTACACGTAGCCCTTTTGAACCTTTAAAACTCCTCAAGCTCTAATATAATATTTAATTCAATACTTAGTATTTATTTAATCATGATGCTATCCTATCCCATAACTACCCCGTACACATATAACATTCACATACACTTAGAGTTGCACATATAAGTGCACTTCATCACTTGCACATAATATATTGACTTTAAAAGTCTTGTACACTTGGCCTTTGTAGGCCCATATGAAAACACATTATAATTTATGTTAATACCTTCCTAAGGTCAACATAATATCATTATCTTAATATCAATTCACTTTAACAATCATCTTAGTACACTTAACACTTCCATACATATCAACTTATCAACAGCCTTTCAAGTGTCATGCCTGTCTCTTATGCCTAATTCATTCAATCAATCTCTTCATCAATTTGAGATCATTAATTCATTATTGATTCATCATAAAACCCATTTCCATATTACCCAATCACATTTACATGCTAATCAGAATATAAGGTTAAGATACCTTAAGTATACCAAATTGCCCCTAGCCTTGTCTAAAGTCATTCCTTCAACCAATATGCAATTTAATCATTTATCATTTACTCATACATGTCAATAATCATTAAAATATACTACATAAAAATTACAAACATTGGGATAAGAATTCCAACAATGGCCAAATACCCCATTAAAGAGAAAATTTGAATTTTCTTACTTTTTGCACTTTCTGCCTATTATAATAATATGTAGAAACATTGTTTGAACCAAGATTTTTTATGTAATCAAAACAAAAATCATTTTAGAACACAAACATGTAGGAATCGGCACATATATAAATCCATATGCATGAAATTTTCCAACTTTAGGTTTTATGATGAAAAACCAGGAGTTTTCTTATTTTCAGTATTTTCCGGTCATTACAGCAATATGTAAACATGTGATTTAAATCATTATTTTTCATTCTATCATAGCAAATATTAGTTTAAAACACTAATACACACCAATCGGTAGCCATGGACAATTCTCATGCATGAAAATTCCAAGTTTAGGTTTAGAGTGAAAATCATGAGTTTTCTAACTTTCCGGTGTTTTCCGATCATTATAATAATATGTAAACACATGATTTAAATTATTATTTTTCATCCAAACAAAACAAATATCAGTTTAGGATTCCATCATGCACAAAGCAGCAGCCATATGTATATATAATCATGGAATTTTCTAACTTTTAAGTTCCAGAACGAAAACCTTGAATTTTCTTATTTTCTAAAACTTTTCGATGATTACAGTAATATGCAGAAAATATGATTTAATTCAATATTTTTCATCTAAACACATCAAAAATCAGTTTAAAATAGAAGCTTGTAAAATCGCCCCCTGCTAATGTTTATGCATGAAAATTTCAATTTTGAGTTGTAGGATTCACCTTTGGAGAAATCGCATAAAGAGGTTGGTGTTTTTGGTAGAAAAATTGATTTTTCTCTCAAGAATTCACCTAGGCCAAATTTAATTAATAAAAATCAATAAATATTCAGTCCAAAATAATTTTTCCATGATTGGTTTCATAAAATCAAATAGCAAATTGATAGGAAAGGAAAAACGTACGAAACGGTCGCGAAATCGCAAAGTTTAAAGGTATTTTGTGAATTTCGATTGAAAGATTATTTTTGAGAAAATTTTTCTACCAAAATAATGAAATAACAGAATGGTGGCTGTTGGAGTGAAGAGCTAGCTGAATTTTTCATTAAAATATATAGGATTTTGGGCAATTTCCAATATTATCCTTAATGAGCTAGGTTAGAAGTGTTTTAGTGTAGTGAGTTTTTGGGTATTTAGGCTTTTTAATTAATTTTAGGGTTAATTATAGGTAATTAAAAATAAAATTTTTTTTATTATTTTTATTAAAATTTTCCCCAAAACATTTATTTAAAAATTATTTTAAAAATACGCATAAAATTATTTTATGCTTAAAAATTGGCTTTTTGCATAAAAAAATTTATTTTATGCACAATAAATTATTTTATGCTAATACATATCATATAAATCATTTATTTCACCAAAATAATTAGTATTAGGCACATTAAAATTAATTTAACATGCCACATACTCATAAATCACCTCACACATGAATTTTCATAAAATCACATATTTATCATAATAACTCTAAATTCAAGTAATTTATCACGAAAACTCCTAGAGTAGATGTGGGTTGTTACACCTTAGCCACACTTACATCAATGCTAGACATGAGTAATGGAGAGATAATATGACCTATGGTGATTAAGGTGAAAAGGGAACCTAGATATCACACTATGCGCATGAATATTCAGTTAGTTGATTAGAAACCTTGGTTCTAGGACATTTTCAATTACCTTCAAAATAATAAATTTCCAGAAGGGGCAACCAAATCAGAAAGAAGAACTCTCAGATAGTTGGCCAGTAACTTTATCCTAAATGGTGATGTTTTATACAAAAGGGCATGGGATAATATACACCTAAGATGTGTAACTAAGGATGAAGCTTAGTAGATCATGGAATGGGGTCATAATAGAGAAGAAGGCCCTCATATGAATGGAATTGTATTGGCATAAATGTTCACCTCAAAATATACTGTCCAAAAGCGACCTGCAAGTATACAAGGCAATTGTAGTATATAGGAAGTACCCAAGGTCGTATTCTCTCAAGGAATTGCAAATGGAAATCACTTGTTTCTTTGTGAAAGCAAATTAAATATAAAAAGATTTGTTTGATTCTTGAATTTTAAAAGAACTAATAGCAAAACAATAAATTAAAAGAAAATGCAGATGTGAATAAGTAAAAATTTAATAAATAAAAATAGTCCAGGGTTTATATTCAGTTTATCAATCCTTTATGTTCAAGAATAGTCCCAATTAATTATGCTAAAGCCCTAGTTTCTAATAAATCAAATGATAAAAATCAGTCTATTAGCACTCGCATTCATATAAATCATTCTACTAGTTCATACATTAAGAACAAGGACCTAATCTTAAAACTTATATTTCTAATTCATTTTAAGATCTTAAAAGAATGAAATCGGGAATTGAACTTCAACTCTCGTTCCTTCATTCAAAACCTAAGTAAAACAATTGGTAGCTAAGCAATTGTTCTTAAACAACTAGCCAATTCAATTAAGAATAAAAAGGATAATTGATTGGGATTTAATTCAATTCCATATTATGAACACATCATACAAACCCTAGACTAGAATGAAATTAGCTCATGGAAAATAAAGAAATCATCTCATTCTTAATATAATTAACGGAATCCATCAAAATAATACTATGGATTCGATTAACCTAGAATAATTAAATTGGAGAAATAAGAATCAATCCTCACCTTACAACCGAATTGATTCAATTCAAACTCTTGAATTTCCACCAAATAAATTCCTAAGAACAAAATTTGGATGCCTAATCTCGAAATAAGATCTGGAAAATTAACTAAGAAAATAATATGGATTTTTTTTTGCCAATTACAACTCGTAATCCCAAAAATTTTGATCCCTTTTTCCTCCATTTCAGATCTATTTATAACCTCTAAAAACAAAAAAACTAAATGGAAAAGGAAACTAAAAATTCGGATCAACATTCCTTAAACTGATCAGATCTTCGCGGCGGGCGCTGGGACTAGGCAGCTGGCGCTGGGGCTGGGCAGCTGGTGAGCTTGGGCTAAGATTTTCGTTGGCAATGGGCGCTGGAGCTGGGGCTGCTTGCACTGCTGAACATGGCCTACTGGAGACTGCCCGTTGCACATGCTGGACGACTGTCACGGACGCTGCTAGGAGTGCTGCTGCCTGCTGCGTTAGCGTGCGTTGGCCCGTGGCAGCTGGCGCTGGGGAGCTGGGACTCCTGGGCAGTTGCCCTGTGTGCTCTAGCTAGGCTATGTGCGAGATTTTTTGGGCCCATTGCACATGCTTCTGCCCAAACTTTAACTCCATTTAATGCCTAATTCCTGCAAAATGAGCTAAAACCTTCCTCAAACTAAAAAAAAAGTAAAATAACACATTCTAACCTACAGAAACATGAATTAATCACAAAATGCCTAAATTAACACACACAAAAAACATATAAATATGCCACAAACAATAAAAAATAATAAATTTGGGGTATTTTTAGTTGACTATGAACGAAGACTATGCCAAGTTTGTGTAGAGATGCCATAAATGTCAGATTTATGCCAAGCTTCAAAAACAACCTCCTATTCCACTCAACCCAATTACAACTCCCTAGCCTTTTACAACATGGGGTATTGATGTTATCAGAAGGATAAGCCCTAAATCTTTTTCTGGACATGAATACATACTTGTGGCAATTGACTATTTCTCCAAATGGGTTAAAGCTGCCCCATATCAAGTATTGAATTCTAAAAAAGTGGCCTATTTTATCCAAACTAATATCCTATATCGATTTGGAGTTCCTTTGGAGGTTGTTACAGATAATGGGTCTCATTTTCAAAAAGAGGTGGTCTAGCTATTAAAGAAAGAGAAGATTTAGCACCACGGGTCCTCACTCTACAATCCTCAAGCCAATGGTGCAATTGAAATAGCTAATAAAACACTCAAAACCCTTCTATAAAAGATGACTAACATTCATAAAAATTAGCATCAACAGCTACCATTTGCCTTATGTTATGACCCACTTATTAAGCCATGACGGTCTTAGTGTATTAAGAGACATAAAGTCACCTAAACCCGTAGAACCCCATTTAACTTATAATTAAATACCATTTATCATGTTAAATCTTATCACAAGACAAGAACTTGATTACCTTCCCTTATTACCCATTAGTAGTTTATCACTTTACATATTACCAAATGCTTACTTGCTAATACCATTTATGTATACAACTTATAGAATTTCCAAATTTATATTTCATGTCATTATCCAAATGTTGATTACTTAATACACCATTATAATAATGATTACAGTACAATTCACATTACATATACACCCAACAACATATTAGTACTAAACCTTTGATAACTATAGAATTGTAAAACAACGGTCTTCATAGTCAAGAATCATAATACTTGAAATTAGCAGAACAACTTTCAAGCAGAATAATAGGGCTTGGAATTTACCTTACTGACTCATCAATCTTACCTGAAAAATTTAGACAACTAAGGAATGAGATAAAGCTCAATGAGTATATAATTTTACAATATATATGGTAAGTATGTGGTTCATTATTAGGATGGCTCATTGTGACAATGGAGTGGTGTTAATCAATATTGTCATTATGAATTGATTTCTCATTTAAGATGGAAACAACATCTTTTAGTAGAAATAGCAATTTCTTGGAAGCAG